>CAUJNA010001493.1:7500-74065 GCA_963377175.1 Effrenium voratum
CTTTCCAATAGGCTTGCATGACAAATAGATAGCTTTGACATGACAAATAGATAGCTTTGACATATAGCTAGCTTGACAGATAGATAGCTTTCCAATAGGCTTGCGTGACAGATAGATAGCTTTGACATATAGCCAGCTTAACACGTAGATAGCTTTCTCAAGTATAGATTTCGTGGCAGGCGCAGCACTTTCGCAAGCACTGTCTGCGAGCTGGGGGATGGCAAGATGCAGAAAACGTTGGCGCTGTGCGTGAGTTGGTGTGCGCAAACCACCTCGGCTGCGACGCCTGTACGGAGGCGGTCTCGGAACGGGTTCGGAACGGTCTCGGAGACGGGCCCATTGGCACGGCCGCGCGAAGGTTTCGCAAGGTTTGAATTGCGTGGCAGGCGCAGCACTTTCGCAAGGTCAAGTATAGATTTCGTGGCAGGCGCAGCACTTTCGCAAGGTCACGTATAGATTTCGTGGCAGGCGCAGCACTTTCGCAAGGTCAAGTATCGATTTCGTGGCAGGCGCAGCACTTTCGCAAGGTGCTGCGTCCACTCTCTGCGAGCTGGGGGAGGGCACGATGCAGAAAACGTTGGCGCTGTGCGTGAATTGGGCTTCCGGACTGTGCGCAAACCACCTCGGCTGCGACGCCTGTACGGAGGCGGTCTCGGAACGGTCTCGGAACGGTCTCGGAACGGGTTCGGAGACGGGCCCATTGGCACGGCTGCGCGAAGGTTTCGCAAGGTTTGAATTGCGTGGCAGGCGCAGCACTTTCGCAAGGTCAAGTATAGATTTCGTGGCAGGCGCAGCACTTTCGCAAGGTCAAGTATCGATTTCGTGGCAGGCGCAGCACTTTCGCAAGCACTCTCTGCGAGCTGGGGGATGGCAAGATGCAGAAAACGTTGGCGCTGTGCGTGAATTGGGCTTCCGAAAGTGCTAACAGTGTTCAACACTGGATGTCTTCTTGCGCGTGTCTAGGTGTAGCCGGTTCGCTGCTGCTCGGTTGCTCTTGGCGCTTTTCTCATTGGTTTCCGCAGGCGCACTGGCCCAGAACCCAATCTGCCAGATGCTATGCCTTATATGCCGGAGCCCGCGCCATACTCAGGCAGAGAGGGGGCCTCGTAGCTAAGCACGGCGACCCGCCTGCTGCTGCTCCCCTTGATCTTTTGCACATTGCCTGTTTGGTCGCCACTTGTGCCTTCGAACTGCTGCCCAGCGATGTCAGAATGGGGGTGCGCCCTGCCTGGTTAGTTGGACCCTCCGCACACCGTAGCTGTGTCTGGCTTGACCATGTTCGCTTTGCTGCTGGTGCGCCTCTCCATGCACTCTCACCTAAGATACCACATTTCACCTACCAGGGCGATTCGTCGGCCTTGCCTGGGTCGTTGCTTGCGGTTGTCATGGAACACGGCCGTGAGCGACACCTTCTTCAGGCTTCTCACCACGGCACGCCTAACATTACACTCGAAGCAAGGGTGTGCGAGTGCGGGGCGGCCCATATCTACGTACTTGCCGTACAGGTAGTGAGGCCTGGCGATCCCCTTATTTGCGCTTCTCGCGCGTGGAGGTGGACCGCCCTGGTAGCGCACTTTGACGGCAGCTGTCATCGGGCTGACGCGGCTGGAGGTGCTGGGGTCATTGTGCGGAAGTTTGCGGGGGATGACTACGAGGTCCTTGCCCAAACGGCCTACCCCCTTCCTGACTGCCCGGACTCCTACCACGCCGAGGGTTTTGCGAGTGCATACGCAGTCCAGGCCCTTGCGAGCCTTTACCCCAATCATTCCGATGTACAGGAATGTCTCATCATTGGGGATAACTCCTCCATCTTAAGTTATTGGAGGCGCGCCGCTCGGGTGCGACGCCCGGCCCTAGTCACAGTCCTGCACCAGGCTCAGCTCATTGCAGCTACGGAGCTTCCCCGGATCTCTTGGCGCTATGTTCCCCGCGAAGCCAATAAAGACGCAGACTTCCTCGCTGGCATTGCTAGTGCTGCCGCGCGAAACGAAGCCACTCTGCCAATTTCCCTCCCTGCCCCGGCAGGTGAGGAATGGCAGTCCACCGCAGCAATCGCTCTCTCTGAACGCTCAAGCTTCTGCCTGGTTGAGTGCCCCACATTCCATGCGCAGGATCTTGCGCACATCCGTGCCCGCCACCCTGCATACCGCGCTGCGCTTGAAGCTTATATTGCCTCCGGGGGGGCGTGTGTCGGCTCTAATGCTCAGGGGGTCACGGTCCTCAAGCAGGTCCCGTACCGGATCGGTGGTGATGATTGTTTAGGTAGGGCCTATCCGATCGTTAAAGGTGCAGCCGCGCTTCCGCGGTTTGTTCGCGCAGCGCTTTTCCACAGCGACCATGTTGAAATTGACATGTGTGGCGCGCATTACGCTATTTTCCAGCACATGGTTGCGCAGCAAGGCTTGGTTCTGCCTCGCCTAGATGAGTTTCGGGCTCGTTTACACGCAGACCTTTCCGCCTCACCAGCTGGCCGGAGCGCTTTACACCTCGTTAAGCTGTTGCCCACTGTTTTACTCAATAGCTCTGTTGAACATGCCACCCAAATGCTTGAGCAAAACAGATTTAACCCAGGCCCTGAGCTGGTTGCCCTGTTACGACGTGTCGCGAATGCTAAGCCGGCCTTTTTACGTGCGTGTACAGACGCTAACTTTCTGCGATCTCACGTAGGGCTACATGATGGCAACCGCATTTACTTCTTGCTTGAGGGCATTGAAGCAGCGTTCATGCGCACACTGGTTCGGGAATTACTCCGTAGGGTCAAGCCTGGGTCGTTGGTTTTTATCCATGACGGCCTGTTGATTTCGCCGGAGCCTTCGACTGTTGACCTTGAGGCTTGCTTGACTGAGGCTTCCCTTGGTCTTCACCTCGTGCCCCCCCCACACTTTCAAGTTAAAATTGAGAAGCTCCAGCATGCTCCGCACCCACCACCAGGACCCCTCCCTAGGCGAGCTGAGGTCCAGGCCTTGGTTACCACTGAATCCCGCCCCACTAAGGCCCGTAAACTTGCCCCCGCTGCACCGACGGGTGAAACCTTGCATAACTTTTGGTCCCGCCGCTCTGGCTCAACAGTGCGTATGTGATAGGTATCAGCCGCTTGGTAGCCCATTGAGGTACTGCCTGCACCTCGGGGCTTGTGCCGCCCAGTGTGTGACCGATAGCAATTGCTCACAGTGACTGGCACTGCCGTCCTGGGATCAATTTGCTAGAGGTCTGCACTTGCCTTGCCCGCAAATACTGCCATGGCTGACAAACAGCCTCTCACAATTGCTGAATACAACGCATTGTCCATCAGCAACGCACTCAACTTTGGGTACTATTTTGTGCAAGGTGCCATAGATATTACCCAGGTACTCTACGATGGTCAAGCCACGGATCGGTACGTGAATGCTCTCCGGCAGTGGGACTTGCCCGTCGGAAGCTGGAAGGTCTTTCTTGCGCATCACCCTTATGTCAAATTTGGGTCCCGTAGGAGCCTTAAGATGGAGCACCCGGTTGGCGGTTCGGTAGCCCGCGGCCTCGCAGTCTTGGCTTTCAGGAGATTGATACGATGCAAAGCAACGTGGTGTGGTACGAAGCCGAGCGAGTGGTATGTCTATACCATCAGGCATCCCTAGGGGCAAACTTCATGGACGCCTACATGAGAGCTACTGCTTTTCGGCAAATCAGGCAGGACAGGTTGCGGCAACAGACTTGCTTTCCTATTGCAGGCTTGGCTTCCTTGGTAGTAACAGATGCTAACCGTAAATCCCTGGCCAGCGCACTAGAAGCCCCTGGATCTGATGCTGCTCTGGCTCAGGAAGGTGCTGCATTGCCTCCGCAGTGCGCGCTCGCACCAGATGAGATTACTCAACTCATTGAAGCCGGCCACCTGCCACCACAGGCTGCGGTTGGAGGGAGCTACGGTGCTGGCACTGCCAGCCCGGCGGCCCCCGCACAGTGACCCCGCTGCCTGGGGCTGACTTGCTCGAACGTAGAGTCGCGGCTCCAACACCCCCTGCCCCTAACTTTAGTGTGCCTGCTGCTGCCCCTAGCTCCAGTGTGTTGGCGGCGGCCTCGTCTGCTCCGCACCCAGACCCGTTTCGTCCTGTGCCCTCTCCTTCCGTCTCGGTGTGGAGGGGGCTTGGCCAAATGAGGACCTTTTCCACTATATGGACCAGGTACTGCCCGCCCAGGTCACCCCGTGGACTGAGGTGATTGTAGTTGTGGGACACAACTTTCAACACCAAGCCGCTATCTCGCGTTGGGTATACCTGCTCCGACGGCTCGCCGCCGCCCTTGGTCCTTTTTGTGCCAGTGTGTGCTGTGTATGAAGGGGTCTATCCCTGTGCCTCGCAGGTCTTGCCACAGGTCATGGAATGTGCCCGATGCTTTTTACCCAGCTCGCATATTCTTGCGGTCACTGAGCGTGTCATGCCTGGCCTCTTCCCAAATTTGGCAGATCTCTGGCAGATCACCCGGGTGCTGCAGATGTGTTCCCGGGTATGATCCTGTTTACAGGCCAGGACCCTGACCCCTTTTGGGCTGAGGCGATTGTCAGTGTCGGGGACCCTGGGGACAATGCTGTGTGGAGAGCCAGCTCCTCGCTTCCTCTTCGGCGCAAAAGTGATGGAAGGAGTAACTTGCTTGCGCCTTCTGAGGTTGCTGAGTCAGATACCCCGCAGGATTCTCGTGCCTTGATGACCAGTTTGCACACGCCATTTGCCGGATGCCGTCCGGAAAGTTCCCTGGAGGTGGCATGCCTCGCCAGTTTGCTTGCTACGGCCGCCATCGCATCCTGCTTTGAGGTGCGAGTGCCGTCCCAGTCGCTCTCATATGTTGGGACTGGTGCGGGACACGCAGGCCACCCGGAGGTTGTCTTGCAACTCCTGGAAGTGTTGGCGCCGCTCCGGGTGCTCTCCTTCCCAGGCTGGGGGACCACCGTCTGTGATGTAGCTACCCTTGAGCGCACCATCTCCTTTTGGAATAAGGGGATGCCGCCGCTCTTCGTTCAGGCGCTGCACACGGGATGCGCCGGACCTCGGAGCCTGGTACCCACTCATTGTTGGGCTGGCGCTCTGTTCGCCGGTCACTGAGAGGGTCCCCTTTTGGTATCTGCGGCGGCGCTTGCAGACGGGCCCGCACTCCGGTTTTAGGGTCCCGTTGGGTGGCGGCCTGCGCTTTCCGGTGCCAGATGGCCTTAAAGCATGCGAGCCCATCCTCTCACCCACGTGGGGATTGTCGCCTGTGGTAGCTGGTGGGTCCTCTCAGGAACCCCAGCCAAGTGTAGGGTCTGCCTTGCAGACTATCGAAGCGCATGCATCGGACCTCCAGGATGCCTTGCTGCAGGTTTCTATGCCTGCAATTGCAGGCCGTGGTTTGGGACGCCCGAAAGCCACTCCGGCCACGCGCCTCACGGTTGACTTTGGGGCGGTAGGGCAGGCATCGGCCTCTGCCGAGGCTGACATCACCTTCTTGTGCAGTGGTCCCGGAGGCAGTGTGTATGGGCCCACTTCCCAGCCCGTGGACTGGCGTACCGAGCCAGGGTTTCTGTGTGTCCCTTTGCCTGCCTGCGTGCTACCAAGGTCTTGCTCACGCTTGCCATGTGTCGCAACGCTTGGCCCCACATCTTTCGCGGCCATCGTCAGTGGAATGTCACTGACGCACGTGCGTCCCATCGATATGGGGATTTCGCGCGATACGCCCAGTACTTTGCGTGCAGCATGTTTCAGCCGTCCACTTCCTTCCTCGTGGGCTGCGCCATGGTGGCTTGCCTTATTTCCGAACGTGGTGCCTTGCTTCGTGGCTTCTCGGCTGGGTCCTACTCGTGTACTGTTGCTGCCGTTGTGTGGCGCCATTTGCTAGGTCCGGATTCCCGCCTCCACGTGCGCATTGGTGGTGTTTCTATGCCGCCTCCCTGCTTGCGAGTCGGCCGGTGACTATGCGCTTGGGAGTGTCAAGATTGTCCAGGTGACCACAGACACGTCGTGTCCGTGGAGTAGCGTAGGGGAAAGTGGTGTCCGTGCGGCCCTCAGTGCCGAAGGCATCGGTGTCCTTGCTGTGCATGATGACCGTCGCATCTTCGGCGTAAATGGCCACAACTATAGCCACCTTGTTAAGATACTAGATGGCGCTGGACCATCGCTGCATTCCGCCTTCGCTAAATCGGATGACCTTTATTTAGCTCAACAGGAAAACCGCAAAACCCAACAAGTCCCCGACAAGAACAACAGGGGGGAAAAGAGGACAAATGTGGAGTTCACTCGCTCAAACACTTTTTCAGCAGTGGGGAGATTGTCCAAGCTGCCGTGACCTCAACGGCAGGGTTAGGCACTCACAGCTGGTCTGGAAACTGGTATAGGCATTCCAGCAAAATGAGCAATATTGCGAAGCCCGTAAACATGCCAGCTGCATAAATTGCGCACCCTCCGTGGCGCACAGGATGTCGATCCCACGACTCATTGCAGAATCGCCAAGCTTCAATGCTTGACTCTGCCGTGGCGGTACCCTAGGGTATCTCACGACATGGGCGCGGAAGCGCATATGCAAATCTGGGCGGGCAAACGCAAAGCGTAGGGCGGGTGAAAATTAGCAGAGCATGCGTTGATGCAAAGGGGGTCCCACCCACCCACACCTTGAAAGAAAAAATGCGGTCAAGCAACTCTCAAAAATGTCAACTGCACAGCCATGACATAATGAGTCCAGCTGTGTCCGCAAACATAAACAGCAGTTCAATCGGCCTCAAGTTGGGTTGTTTTGCTAAGTTTCCTCACAGGAAACTTTTTTCCTTTTTGTGCCAAATAAAGTTATCATCTTTGTGCCAAAGAGTCACAACTTATTTAGCTCAACAGGAAAACCGCAAAACCCAACAAGTCCCCGACAAGAACAACAGGGGGGAAAAGAGGACAAATGTGGAGTTCACTCGCTCAAACACTTTTTCAGCAGTGGGGAGATTGTCCAAGCTGCCGTGACCTCCCCTATTGGAAAATCCAGCCCGGACGATCCTACCCACCTCCTGCCAATTCACCATCTGCTTAGCCACGCCGCGATCTTTCATTAAAGAATCTTCGCAGCGACTCGGGGCATCAGCGATGTTAGATGATGAAGGCACTCTGCCAAACCAAGATTTGATTTGGTGGTCTAACTCAAGGCGAGTGAAATCCAACATCAAGCCATCAGCAACTGGGGTTGCTCCATAGGCCTTGATGCAGGCTGATCTAGCGGCCTCATTGTCCAAGTACCAACACACTTGCGAGAAAGCCACATGCGAAGACCACATATGTAGCGAGATGTAGACCGGCATAACTTCCAATTCATAAATTGGACTCTTGGATCCCATACGTAGAAGCCGCATCAAATCCTCCGGCACCTCTCCACCAAAGAAACTGGTGATAGCGCCATCCGGATTGATAAGCACTCCACCCACACTACCAGTCTTGAGGTCCTCCGGCCCTTCGCAAGCGCCATCTGTAAATATTACCCAGGCACGCAAGCATGACGGTAAAATCTTCAAAGGCGGCGCAATGACAACTCTCTCCTTGAGAAATCTCAAGGCTCTCAAGTCTGAGTCTGAAAGTCTGACCTCTCGGCCTTGCCTGCCCGCGATGTCACCAAGAATCCTCACTGCTCCATTCGCGACCCTCCCAAAGGCAAAAGACTCAAACCAATGCATTCGGCCACGAAGCGAAAGGGCGTGCTTTGTTGAGACAAAGCCAGCAGTTAGGATCTCTCCCAACACTTTGCCAAGCTCCTCACACCTCTCGTTGGTATGGCCGATGGTGACCACTCCATCCTTAAAGCCATCCAAACAGATCTCAACTCCCAGACTCCTGAAGGATCTTGAAAAACACTCCGCCTTGCTCCCATCCCGCGCGAAGTCAATACCAAGGAGGTCGAACAAGTGTTCAACGGTCTTGGAAGTGTTTGAAACAAGTTCATCACGGCACAAGACAGTGTAGTCATCAAAATAGGCTGTCCAGGGCAAACGGAAAAGCACTAACCCCAGGTACCAAACTGCAACGCTAACGCGCAGGAAGCCCCCCACGGATCCAGTGGCACCAAAAGGGAGGCTGTTCAACCCAAAAAGAGAGACACAATGCTCAGCAGGATTTCTCACCGCCAGACGGATGACCGACCTGTCCTCCATGCACACTCCAAATTGTTTGTAAGCTGCCTTCATATCATAGGTTCTCCCTTGCAGTCCAACCTTGTTTCCCAACTCAGAATTGAGGTCGAGGGAACAAGCCAAATAAGCAGCAAACTCGTCAATCGCATGAACCCGATATTTTTCCCGGGTGCCCAGAGTTCCGTTGACCCCTCCGATCGAGCAATCATCAATAACCCTCAGCTTGCCTGCTCTCTGTAGGAGTCCAAACCTCTTGGCAAGGAAGACATCGTCCGGCTTCGAATCGTGATCCTGCCAGATGTAGCCCAAAGACACTTCTTCCAGCGTTTTCGCCCAAGTGCCAACGACCAGTTCATCTTGATCATCTTCCCGCCGCAATTGCCCCAAGACCGTCCTGTTTAACCCAGAGGACAACTTCTTGAGCGTCTCAACGTCAAACTGAGGGCGCTTGACACACGAAGGGAAAACTCCGGTCTGCGGCTGCCAACCAGTCAGCTTGAAGCCCGCCGCAATATCTGCCACAAGCTCACTGTCGGGGTATTGCACTGCTTGCAACATTTCCTGGAAAAGTAGCAACCTCTTCTTGGACATTAAAACCCGCAGATGCTCCTGCATGCCCTGCTTGAAGACCAACTCCTCCTCTTTCAGAGCAGCTGCACGCATAGTCCATTTAGCCAGCTCTTTGCATCTCTTCAGTGCCAAATCCGCCGGGCTCAGGCTGAGGTTCTCACGCAAAACTTCACGAACCTGCTCGGATAAATGCACTGCCATTCCACGGGGATGACCACAGGCCACCGCTCTCTCAAGGAAATCCAGTGGCTCTCTGGGTATTCCAAATTGAGAAACCAAGACTGTATCATCATCACCCGCATTGTGCAAAGACTGATGCACGATGTTTCCTTCAGTCTCTGCATCAACCCGAACATCACCCCACTTGGCAAGACGTTGATGCACCAACTTTGCATTAGAGGGGAGCTGCGCACCAGGCGCAGCAACTGCTGTCGAATGCATGATTGACACGTACGCTCCATATTCCGACACAAGCGGCTTGAACTTCTTGCCCCTTGGCAACGCAGATAATACCAAACGGTGCAAACTGCAATTGTCCTGAAGAAGCTGCTGTTGGAGGTCCTGAGGATCCACAGCGCCTAGTGCAAGCAATTGGTTACGGCAAAGCTCTGCCAGCCTAGAGCAAAGCAGATCTGGGTAGGCTGCTTCTTCAGCTGTAGGATATTGCAACTTACCGTCGGTGATCTGCGGCTTCCAAGGCTTGTGAAAATGAATCTGATCCCCGGGGCAACTGGCTTGCAAAGCTTGAAACCAAGGCTCAGATGTCCAGAATTTGGAGTTCTTCTTGCGCTGCCCTCCATGGCAGCAATTGTCAAATATACATTCGTAACCTCCCAGACCGGAAAGCAACTGCTGAATGCAAGGAACTTCCCAGAAAAGGCTGTTTGTTGGGTTCTCAACGGTGCAGCAAACATTCCAGGTCACCAACTCCTGCACCAGCTGGGCGCAGGCATCATATACCAAATTTGCTGTCTCAGTGCGGAGCTTGTCAACGCCACTCAAGCCCGGCAAACCCAACGGAAACTCCTTGCTTCGCAGAGGCTTCGGGACCCTGTAGCCAGCTTGCTCAAGCTTGGTCTGGGGTCGTTCGCGTGCTTTTGAAGCTGTTCCACAAGCAGGTGCAAAATGCACCCATGCCAGTTTTTGCTTCTCCGCCATCAAAAAGGATCGCAGCGAGTTAAAGTCGTTTGCGTCTGTGACGTCGCAGGTGAAAATATGAGGCCCCTGCGTTCTCTCATTTGTCTTATCAACGGCAACTGCACGCAACCCTGCACCCTTGCAGGCTCGAGTCAGCTTAGCAGACCCAGCGAAAATCTCCACGACCAGAAGATCATCCAGTGCTTTGCCAGCAAAACGGCTTGCGCAATCCACACAAGAAGGATCTGGGGGCGCATAGGAGGCGACATCCTCCACATAGTCAAGGCGTCTCCTGGCCTTCTCCTCTTTTGAGGACTGTTTCCCAGGAGCTTGCTGCAAATGATCATGACGTTCGGGCCCATCTGTACGTTTCGTACCTGAGCTGCCAGACGTTGCAAGCTGCTGTGCGCCCACGTTGTGTGGTTTAACCCAGTCTGTAGGCGGCTTATCTGCAAGTGAAACTGCATTGCTTACACTCACCTGGCTTCAGGATTTGGCCCTGCAGGCCAATAAGCTGTGGTTTGCCCTGTGGCACTTCATGCACACATGCATCCCTTTCTTGCACCGACCGTTTGTGACAACCTCATGGCAGCCCTGTTTCATGTTGAAACACCAGCAGATAGGTCGATCCGCATCGTCACGCTGCTTGTAATCCTTCAGCTCTGCCGGGCATGATTTGGCCCTGGCTGAAGGCTTTGCTTTCTTGGCCTTCTTGGTTGGGGCCGGGCGCGATGTCGAACCCCCCTCCAGGCTGGTCTTGAGCGAGGCTGCCCCTGTGGATGCTCGGAACGGTAAAGGCAGCAAGTGCATGGTAATCCTAGGATCAGTCACAAGCGCTGTCATGGAAACGTTCATCGGTGACGGAGTGTCACTTAGTCGCACATTCTTGTGCTGCAGCTCCTCCGACATTACGGTGAATAGCTCCCGGTCTGCATTCAGAAGCTGGTCCATGCGAATGCGATTGTAACCGTCGGGAGAAGGCTTAACAAGCAACCCCATAAGGTACTGCACCCAGTGCTGATGAACAGACCACTCGACCAAGCCGCACTGATCTAATGCAATGCCCCTCCGCTGAAGAGACCACTGCATCTGAATCTCCGTCGCGTTATCCACCTTGACCTGCAGTTCCGGCGCCGTCACCTTCAGGAGTTGCTGTTCAATTGACAAAATCTGCGGCTTCTCCTTGGCGGTCAACTGCAACTCCGCTTCCCTCTTGGAACATTTAGAAGGAGCGATCCAGATCACTGCATTGTTATCAAGCATGGATGCTGCCAAGTCAATCAACGCATGGCTGGGTTGCAACTCACCAGTGATGGACAGCCCCTGAAGCTTGGCTTGCTGCTGCACCAGTCGAGCCTGCTTCTCCGCCTGTGGCATCTTCTTGACACCATCTGTAACGCCGTCCCCTGAAACCTGCTGTCTGGTGTGAGCCACAATCATGGTGCTGGCCTCAAAATGAAGCCTGCGCACTTTCGACAGCTCTGAAATGGTCATCTCAACGCCGTGATTGATGGTAGTGCAAAACGTTTCGAATTCCGGAGCACTGGCAGGCACCTGCGGTGTGCCTACAGCGAAACCCAGATCTGAAAACGTATTCAGCTGATTGTCAACCATGAGCTGACTCAACCATCCAGTAACATCGATCTTGTCACAGTGAACCTTGAAGGCAGCCTGAGAATCCACCAAAGCCATGGCTGGCCTTCGGTCAAGACTCTCCTACTTACCCAAGGTGAACACTCGTGAACCAGAGGCCATGACTTATTTGAAGGTCATGCCTGCATCATGCGCATCAATGTCCACAAGCAAGATCCATGAACATCATTCTTGCTTGTCAGCATTGCGACCTAGTGCCCTACCTCAGAGAGGTTCCACACGCTGCGCTATGCCGCCGGACATTGATCAACGCGGATACCCAAGCCATGAGAGCACTGGCTCTGAGCACCGAAAGAACAGCTGTGTCCTACCTCAAAGAGGTTCCACACCCTGCACTTTCCCTTAAAAACAAGAGGTGTCAAATAGGATTCACCCTGAGGGAAACAAACTCTCGCATCTTGGCAAAACCCCAAATGACACCTCGAGAGAAAATCTCGGCTATGCAGCAACCTAATGTCTGCCTCATAAGGCTCCACACTCATGCTGCACTGACATGGCTCTTTTTCCACAAATCGCATCGAAGCTTGGGTCATGCACTCATCTTCGCTTGATTAGCGAAACACTGTTTGCACTTGATGAAGTCAAATCTGGGGTCCACACTGTCCAGCCTATAGCGATCCGTGATCTTGCGCCCACAGTGCAGAATGCGCTTGTAGCCCTTCGGTGCCAAATGCACAGTCCTGAGTTTGAGGTGCCTCCACACATCCGTACCTTCAGGAATGGGCGTCCTGCGATAAGGCACCTTCGGGAGAACCACATTGTTTTCATCACTGCTCTCACTGCCACTGCTGCTAGTTGTGACATGGTCTGATGCTGAGTCCACTGCCACCTGATCTTCTGCAACTTCCAAAGCATCGGCCTGACCCTCAGTCGCAGCATCAGAACCAACATCTATGGTTTCCACCTTCTACTCCACGACTTCAGGACTCTCCGGCTCCCTCAAGGGAACAGAAACAAACCGTCCGCTCCTGGTCTCATCCGGCCTGAAACTTCCCTCCCGGATATTTCGCAAACAGTCTTCCAGAACCCTAAGGGGACGAGAAGCTCCATCGCGACTGTACCGCAACGCCATGGAAATGTGGTTAACGTGATAGCCAAGTGCTAATCTGTCGTTAAAGTCACAACCCATCTTTGCCAAATATGAGAGGCAGGTGGCCTTGAAAGAGTGACTTGTGTAAGCCAGCGGCTCAGGTCCACCTTGCTCATCCCGATATTGCTCCAGCAGCATAATCAGCCACCTGGCGGCTTCTGCAGTGGACAACGGCCTGGCAGTTGGCTTCAAATCCTCACCAGGCGCTGGCATTCAAGTCCTCAACTCCCAACTCGCCTCTTGCCCACTTCCAACGCTGAGCCCAGTTGCCACGAGAAACACCATGCGCTGGTGCAGTCAAAGGCAGAAACATGTGCCGCATACTGAGGGCCCTGCACGTCTTATGCACAGCTGTGGAGCATTCCACAAATTGAATCTCGCCCTCAGTGTCCTCATCCCATAGAACCGACTGCGAGTGTTGGGCGTCGCTCCAACGCGCCCTTCCATATACACAGAATAATACCATTCCGCAAAAGCAAACATTCCAGGCATCGTCACTGTAATCCAAAATAGAATGAAGCGCCAATAAGTGGGACACACGCAAAGGAGGGGCCTGATGCACAATAGTAGGCTGCTTGGCAGTAGCCACGCCCATGCATCGCCTGCTCTTCGTCGCACCCTCCAAGGACGCAATATTGAAAACATGACGCACGAACGTCACTGCCTCCATGAGTGATTTCAACCTGGACAGCTTAACATGCGCACTCCTCTCTCTGCACATATGCTTATAAAGATTATTTTTATTCGAAGGAAAATCCAAGCCACGACCCAGTAGATCATTGACCAACCGTGAAATGCTGTTACACCTCTTGAGCAACGTGGATTGTGCAGCACGTCCACAATGATCTGACATTGAGATTGAAACTCACTCCCCGCTTGAACAAGCCCGATCAAGTTGTCGGTACCTTTCCAAGACATGATGCAACTGTGCCACCTTCTGATTGCAGTCTCCCATGTCGCGTCACGCTGCTCCTGCCATGACTGAACAGTGGAACTGGAGACCACCTCAAGGAACGAAGTAGCCCTCGCCCGCTTCCTTGCCAAAACGACCTTCGACTGAGAAACTGCATCTGCTGAAGACACCACCGGGTCAGGCACAAAAGCAGGACGTGTTAATGAACTGAGCAAAGGAGTCTCGCCCTGACCATCGTCAAAGATCTGTTCCCAGAAGCCCGTCTCCCAAAACTGTCGCAACGGCTGTTGACTCAGTTGCATCCATGACCTGTTGACAGCATGCAAACGTTCATAGTTCTGCAGAAGCCTCAAGTCATGAGAATGATCATCCTGTCTGTTAGCTGCATCAAACTGCGGAAAACCTGTATTGAGTCCATCTGACACTTCCACAGGCAACGATTCCACATTTGAGTCCAGCACAAGCGCCTCATCACTTGCCGAGGCCATTGCAACCCCCTATGCTGAAAATTAGCAGAGCATGCATTGATGCAAAGGGGGTCCCACCCACCCACACCTTGAAAGAAAAATGCGGTCAAGCAACTCTCAAAAATGTCAACTGCACAGCCATGACATAATGAGTCCAGCTGTGTCCGCAAACATAAACAGCAGTTCAATCGGCCTCAAGTTGGGTTGTTTTGCTAAGTTTCCTCACAGGAAACTTTTTTTCCTTTTTGAGCCAAATAAAGTTATCGTCTTTGTGCCAAAGAGTCACAACTTACTACCAGTGGGCGGGCTTTGACCCCAGGTCCGCGGACTACCTGCAGCACATTGCGCTCGCCCTTGCCTGTCAGGAACCTCAGGAGTTGGTTCGTGTCACTGACCGACCACAAATCCCACGCATGATTTCTGAAGCTGCCTGGCTTGCCGGCGCCGCCGGGGAGTGTAGCCTCCTCATGGAGCTCAAGGCAGATCCTAATGACGCAGCGGACGCATGGGTGTCGCGCTCCCTTCATGGCCTCATGGACCTGCCGGCCTACCGAGCCACTGGTCTTGGGCGGCTGCTGCTAAATATGTCCATGATCGGTTGATGCAACTGCCAGTGGCCCAAGCGCTTGATTTTATGTGGTACCAGGCCCTGGCCAGTGTCTCCGCCTTGCGCACCTTCCGGGACCCCCCGGCCCAGTGGCGCTCCTTCTCTCGGCGTGATGCAGTCCCAGCCTGGAGCCGCTTGTGCAATCGCCTGCATCCTGGGGTGGATATTTATTCGGTCCACTTTACCCAGAAACTGCCGTGGTGCCAGTACTTCAACGGCCATGGCAACCGTACCGACTGCCAGCTCCCTGATGGCACCGAGGTCTCTTTGGCAGTCATGCTGCCGGATTCACTTGGCGGCAGTGTGAAGTACATAAAAGGGTTCGCATTCGAAATCAGGACTTCCTTCCCCCAGGATTTGGCTGCCCCGAAGCATGCTTATGTGCGAAACATGCAAGTGGTGGTCTCTCATGAACAACGTGATTTACCGGGAACCCCTCATTAGCCATGCCGAGCTTGTGGGTGCAGAGGGCTTCACTTTCGTTCCGGAATTCAGCTCCGTCAAACCCCCTACGCATGGCGTTAGCATGTGGCACCATGTGCTTGGTGTGCACTCGGATCGCATTCCCTCTATCCTTGGGGTGGCCTCTGGGGACGCCCCGCGAAGCTACCTGCCTCCTCGCGTCGAATATGGTGGGTTTGCTCGTGACCTGGAACAGGCCTTCAACTTGCTTGCCTGCAGCCTCCGGGCGCCTGATGGCACTGGGTGGTTCAGCTTTGACCACTTGGTACGGTCCGAGCTCACCTCAGCCGCATGGGAGACCTTGGTGATCAATACTGAGCGACTGGCCGGCTCTTGGCAGGGAGAAAATGCGGAGGGCTGGCGTCGCCTTCTGGAGTGTGGCCCCACCTTCCTCTTCAATGTGCTTCGCTTGAGTGTCGGTCCTGATGGGCACTTCATGAGCGTCCTGCTTGGCGTGTTCCATGCCCTTTCTTCCCAGCGCGTCACCTTTGGCATCCAGGGACTCTTTGGCACTGGTAAGACTTACTGCGCCAGTGCTGCCCTCATTCTGCTCACTCGAATGCTGGGCCTCAAAGCCCTGTTTGTGGCAACTTGCCCGAATTCTCGCGAAATGTGCAGTCCCTGCTCGCGGATGCCCCGGCGGAGGTCCTGTGTCAGTTTCCGCGCCTGCTTGGGCGTGACCATGACCAAGCCACTGACCTTGATGTCGCTTATGAGACTCGCTCTCAATTCCTCAAGGACAATGAGCCCTGCTGTGTGGCCATTACTCTCGGCTCCCTTCTCCACGAAATAGGACGCCGTGGCCTCTTTTCTTCAGGCTATCCATGTTATGTTTGTGGATGAGTCCCAGCAGGCGGGTCAGGCCGCCTATGTGGCTGTTCATGGTGCAGTGCACTGCACAGCCCTGACAGTCCACATTGGTGATGATCGGCAAACTCGGGGTGCCTCGGGCAACGACCCCATTCGAGAAGAGGTTCTGCGACGATTAGGCCAAAAGAAGGTTGCCCTTCATGGGCTTTCGGATTGGAGCGTCCCACAGGACTTCCTGGTGCTGGCAGCGGTACAAATCACTGGAGAGCGTTCACAGGAAACGCTCCCTGCCGTCCTAGGCATGGAGTACCTTGCTGCTGCAGGTCGTGGTCTGCCCACTGCAGCAGCCACCGTCCGCAGCGCCAATGGTCTCTCTAGTGAAGGATCTCCCGGGCTCAATCTTGCGCTGCCCAGTAGTATGCGGGTTTCGCCTACTGCCTACTTCATGAGTGTGGCTGTTTGGTACCCCCATCTGGTGCGCATGGATGATGACGGTCGAGTCATTATCGGCAGGCGCATAACTACTGGAGTTTCCGGCCTCCGCTCCGTTGAGTGGCAACCCAAGCTGCTGTACTTGCAAGGTCGTGATGTCGCCCTGGGGCTTGCGGCAGAGTCCTTGCAGGCCGTTGAACATGTTGTAGACGTCCTTTTGGCCTCGTTCCACAGCTCCTTTCGGCGTGGGCATGAAAAACCCAAGCTTCTTCTCATGACCCCGCATAATGACACGCACGATTCGGTGCGCCGTCACTTTATCGGTGGCCAGGTCGATGAAGCGTGGCCGGACCTGCTCCAGGATGCGCTCTTGGTCCATTTGCTTATGGCGTGCACTCCCCTCCTGGTCGAGGCTCATGATGCCAAGGAAAAGGCACGTGCCACTTCCAATGCTATTGAAGCGCGCTTTCAGAATTGCTTGCAGCAGCTTCAACGCCTGACGCACGGCGAACGCCTTGCTCACCTGCAGCAGATCACCCCGACTAAGGTCCGGGAGAACAGCGAGCGCACGCCTTTTTGGTCGATTGGACATGGCCAGCCTCCAGAAATCTGCGGAGCCCGTAGCTACATTGCTCGGCATGTGCTCTGGCCTTGAGGATCTGGATGAGCCTTCTTGGCACGGTGCCCATCACATCGGCCATGCGGCCCCGTGGAAGGAGCTGCCCTTGGCGCTCTCCCTGAAAATGCGGGACACTGAGGAACCCCTCCTACTCGCGCTCCGCTTGGATGGGCTCGGCCCGAAAAATAGCCGTGACCTTTCTGTGTTCTGCTATCAGGAAATCGGAGGCGATGTGGTCCTGTCCTTCACGATGCTTGACGACCAACTCGCGCTGCACGGATTCATGGGTGCCTTCCCTGTAGGTTCTGCGTGGGAGACTACTGAGGCAGTGCAATGTGGTGACGCTTCTCTCTGGCCGGTTTCTGGTCTCGTGTTTTCGGGGCGGCCACGGCCCTGGCGCATCGGGATGACCTCTGTGAAGGAGCGCCCTGGCCCAGTCTTGCCTGCCTTTCAAGGGATCCGAAGTGCATAACCAGGCCGCGCCTTGGGCTGGCGCCCAAGAGGCGTCCGACTCCGATCCCGCCTGCTCCCGCCAAGCGGCCACGTGGTCAGCCTCCAACGCCTGCCACCGGCGGCCCAGGAGTCGCTTTCCCTCCTCAACCGACCGTGCTGCCTCTGTGTGGGACCCTGCGCCAGTGTCTGGGGGCCCTGTAGCAGGTGAGGCCCAAGCTGCATGGCCCACAATCGAACAGGGGCAACAATCACTCGCACATCCTCGCAAGCCCCTCATTACGGTCAGTGATATTGAGGGCTTGCCTTCGGCAATGCGAGCACAATGGCCAGACGTCTCTGTGCTTCCCGCTGAAACCATCACGCGAGTCGGTAAGTACCTATCCTTTGTTACTAGGCACGACCCTAAGACTCCTGCGACGGTAGACGGCTTTGTCCTGCTGGAAGGCATCGCTAGCCGCATACATTTGATCCGCGCCCTGCGGAACCTTGTCCGTGAAGGCCTGTCGGTCACCGCTGATGCGCTAGCTGCCGTCGCTGACTTCGTCAGTACACACAGCAAGGCACGCTTCGAAATCAAGCATTCGCCCACTTGCGGGTTGTGCATTCGGGCCATCGCGGGCCACACAACCGTCCTCGACCCTACCCGCCATCTCTCCTTGATGCGGCATGATGAGGCCATCCGGCGTAGTGTAGCACTCCATTGCACGACTTGGGTCAGCGCCGAGTCCATCCTTTCGATGGGGCTGCTTCCGGGCGCCTTGATGGGTGGCAAGCGTACTCACATCCACTTGACCACCTACCCGTGGAGGCCCGGGGCAATCGGCCATACGCCATCGCAGTTGACCTTGTGAAGTGCCGTCATGCAGGGGTGGCGCTATACATTGCGGGTGGTGAGACTGTGCTCACCTCCGGGGTTGCCTACACCCTCAGTGATGGTGAGGAAGTGCAAGGCATTCACCCCTCCTACATTTCTGCCGTATATGATGCCTTCACCGGTAAGGACGTCACGGACACAATCGTGCAGGGCTCCTCCCGGTCACAGGCAACTCCGATGGAGGTTTCCACTGCGGAGGCCGCGCCCGACGATGTGCCTCGAGTGACTGTGCACACTAAGGAGGAACTGCAAGATGCCCTTGAATACCTTACTGCTGCCGTGGAGGCCTCACAGGAGGCTGGACAAGGTGGGGAGACTTCGGCCACTGAGGCCACGAGCATGTCGGATGACGGTGCAGACCACACCGCCTCGGCTTCTCGTCCTGGTGGGACCCACTGGGTACCCCAGGGCGAGGATGCTGGGCAGGAGGCCATGCAAGTTGACGACGGTGCCCCGCTCGAAAGGATGTTGGTGCCTGATGAGATCAATGAAGCCTTGAATGCCCTGCACCTCAGGAATGTGCCGTTGATCGAAGTTGATACGGATAATGAAGCAGAGTGCATTGAGCCCGATATCGAGGCCGAACCGCTCCTGGAGGAAGCCGATCGCATCAGTGTAGCCAGCTCCGCGCAGGAATTCCATGAGTGCCTACCCGCCACTGACGAGGATGCGGCTCGGCTTGGCTTTGTGTCAGCCTTTGCTCCGGAGCCGGAAAATGGTCCGGTCGGGCGCGGCCTGCAGGACGATGCGGAAATTGAGGAAGACCTCGATCCGGCAGTGCTGGAGAGCCTGGACGAGGCAGTTGCTGCTCTCGCGCTGGTCCCCGATATGGCCGCTGCTAAGGAAGTCCTCTCCCTGCATGACTTGAGCCATTTCACGCTGCTTCCCACTAGCTACCCGTGAATTGACGTCCTGTTCAGCACTGACCCGGCCACCAAGGCAGGGCTGCATGCTGTGCGCAACACGCTTGCCCTCCGCAGACTGAGTCCGGACGCCCCTGCCTTCCGCTTTCAGTCCGCCTGCCATGACAAACCGCATGCTCCTGGAGGCCTGGATCGTACCTTTGAGCGCCACTCCGCCTCCACTGGCCGAGGCAGTGGTGTCGGTGTCACAAAGATACGCCATAGACTGGGATATGAACTTTCAGCCTATGCAGAGGCCAATCGCCTGGGCCGGAACGTCCAAACCATTGTGCTACCTGTTTTTCTGTGGCGAGGGACTCAGTACCTGTCTCCAGCTCCTCAAGGGTGTTATGCATTTGAAGGAGCTGAGCGTGCTGTCTGGTAGCTATGGTGAGAGCCGCGTTCCAGAATTGCGGCTGGGCCAAGCGATCCAGCATAAGCTGCCGGACACGAGGATGCGCATCCTCTCTGCCTAGCGGCTCGAAGACGGAGGCGAGAGCGGTGGCCAGACACAGGAGCCACGAGCGCAGGAAGCGCAGTTTTTCCTCACTTCCCGTTACACACCGCCTATCTTCCAGGACGTGGAGCCCCACCGCCACCTTCTTCTGCCTTCCCCTTTGACTGCCAAGACTACTGCGGCCTGGTGGGGGCCCTCGAACCTAGTGTAATCCGGACGGATATGTGGATCCCGTTCCCTGCCGCAGGCCAGTCCTTTGCGGACTTTGCGCGTAGGGCACATGTCTCTTCCCACCGTTGGAGGTCTGCCGTTCTTGCAACCCCGCCCGTGCTTGATGCCGATACCGCGGAGATAATACTTCCGTCGGTTGATGCCTTTCAAGTTCAGGCCTCGGGCATGACACTGCAGGAGCTCCGCAGCAAGGGAACTAAAACTTCCAGGAGTGTGGACGATTTCTTGGACGCGCCATCGCTTAGTGCTTTCAATGCGCTCACCAACACAGTCCGCAGCACGTTGCGCCTCCATTAATGGGACGCACGGATTTGGTCGCCATCTCCCCGCTAATCGCCCACCGATCTGCCTAGGCAGCTCGTGCGTGCCATGGTGGGTCATGGCGACCCGGTGCATCCTTAAAACTTTCCTTGTGCTGCATGAAATGGGAGCCCAATCTCGTGGTTCTCCCTGTCGTTCTTCGTGCCAGCAGCACTGCACACTCGCATTATTGCCTGGTGAATTGTTCGGTACTTCCACACTTGGCCAACCTGGTCGTGCCAAGACATGCAGATCAGCGCACCCTAAACCCTAACACACCACTTGGTAATCCCGCTGGAATACTGCTCGCGCTCTGCAACACAGAGTGTTTGTGCATCAACCCATAGACCAACATGCCGATGTAAGGTTGCAGATTGGAGGCTCCTCTCTCCCTTCAATGAGCCCTGAGGTCCTTGATGTGCTTTGCTTGGCAAGGCCTTTTGGCCTCTTACCCGCTCGCCTGTTTTATGCTCCTAGGCGTGACACCCCCTCTGGACGGTCGTAGTCCTAGCTTAAAACATTCCTGGAAAGATGTGTGCCTCAGGTGGCCCTATGGCGGGTGCTTTTGCTTCTCGATGAATATGCACCCACCTAAGTTTGAGCCGCCCTCTAATCTGTGACTAATCTCCATGCCTATAGGCATCATACCTGCGCTTGAATGGTCGCTACTCCGCTAGGTACGCTCTTGCGACAGACATGGTGCCTAGTCGGGTTTGCCATGCTCACGTACACTGTGGCAGGGATTCCCCTGTCAGTGGTGCGAACGTGCCTACGCAATGGGACAGAATGCCTCTGGTGTATTTGGTACTGCCAGATCTCCTTGGGCTTCTGCTTCCGCTTGTGCATTTTGCCACGGTGTACCTACGCACTTGTAAAAATGCTTCAGCGCTTGGCTCCCATCCTCACTATCGGTTGGGATCAACGCTGTCCCTGCGGAAATTGCGTAGCATATAGTGCAAACTTGATGGGGCATTGCACGCTCACCCCTTGTCTTGTGTGCAATGCTTGATGGCCAGGTTGTGACGCCCGTCACACCTGCCTGGCCATAGCAACTCCGCTCGATGTCAGTGAGAGGGTAATTCGTTGCACGGCCTCTTTCTGCCTCTGTGCTCCGGGTGATGCCTGTGCACAATTTAATTTACTGCGTGCTCGCCTTTTGCTGGCCCTTGCTTGGCCCTTTTTGCCTTCTTCTTCCGTGTGTTGCTTTGCCAAATTTTTGGAACATTGCGCTCGTTGCTCCAGCCGTGTGGCCACGTGTGGGGGTTGACGATGCGCAAATGTGCCCCCTGCGGTCTGGAGCGCGCATGTTCCCATTTTTAATGTGCTCATGCTTCACAAGCCTAGCTCCTCGGTGTAGTCAGTGTCTTCTGGAACTATGTTTCACGCTCTCCCTTTTAATTGCCGCGTTGGCTCGTCTCTTTCCGTTCTGCTCGGCTGGGGAATGGTTTTTCGTTTGGTTCCGTGTTGTGTTGCTTCGTGGTCTGCCGCGTTGTGTTTTCGGTCCTTTCCTTTGTTTGGCTCATTTCACCAGCATTTTGTCCCTCTCAGTCTCACCCATCTCACTTTCTGTCAAGAGACGGCAAGGTGACGTCCCGTGGGACGCTGTGCACCGAACCCTCAAGCTTTAATACCAACCACGTAGAAAGGTGTATACGGACGATGCCGTTATAGCCGAACCCGTGTAAACGTTGTAAGGAAGAAGGAATGATAGTTACGACTGTGGTCCTGACGAATGCAGCGCAAGCAGTTGTTTTGCTCTTAATGCCCGTCACGTATGTACGCAGTCACACATCAGATCTTGAACCTCAATTGTGTCTTGAGCCAAATGGCGATCAATGGAACTTGGGAAGCAACACCAACAAGGACCTCAGAACAGCTACCCAATTTCGGCACGGGGCCTAGAGGGTTTTAACATCCCCCATTTGGGTCGCATTGATCATCATGCGGTCCAAACACCACAAAACGTTCCACTGGCCACGGCTTCAACTACGAAATCGTGTCGTGCATTCTTTTACTTGCTATCACTACACCGTTCATTCGCTGTGACACATGCCGGGTTCGATTGTACGAAAAGTGAAACATTCATCCTCCAATCGAAGCACACATCCATATGCAGGTGTATATAATACACTGTGGCCACTTCACTTGACCGCCAGTGAACACTCCAGCTGCCGCATTTGCGCATCGCGCAGCTGTCATCCATAAATGGGTTGGCCACAAATGTCCACCATGCGCGCCCGCTTGTGATCGGTCTGCATATCTCCGGCAAGGAAACATCGGTGAGTAATCAATGCAAATCATAGCCATTCCAGATACCATGTACAATACATAAATAATGAAAAGATATCATCTATAAGGTAATAGTTCCATCCATGAATATCCAGAGCGTCATAGTCATCGGAATATGTAACCATGTACACATGCAATCATCTTGGACACATGAATATAAATCATGACATAAGTCGTTCCACCGAAACAGTGTCGATGTGACGCAAGTAACAGATGGGGACTGGCCCACATCGTACCGCAATCATCATCTTCACGAAGCATACCTGTCCCCAATGGACAGCCTATGGGTACGTCGGCGGAACTCCTCGTCCAAGTTCTTCTTGGCTTCTCGTGCCCGGACACACTTCTTGTTGTAGTCCTCTGGCAACCAGTGCCCTTTCCGAAGGCACCAATCCAGCAGGGGTGTGTCGCATTTGTTCGGGTCGATGGCCGAGATGATGGCGCTCACGTTGACCGCGTAAACATGCTTGCCAAGGTTTAGGCCATCCCTCACGAATGATATATACTTGCAGTTGAAAGCTAGTGCAAAACATCTGAAAATAATATCACCCACCGGGTGCACTCGGTCCTTGACCAGGAGCTTCACTTCTTCCTTGGTGACATCGAGGATTCTTGCTGCAATCCACAGCTTGTAGAATGTGTACAGTCCCTCGCATTTGTTCACCATCATACGAATATATTCGTCACGCTCCTCAACCGATCGGAAGGCTCTTGTCCGAACATTCTCCGATTGAGAAATCTTCGTTATTGTTGATGGCAAAAGTATACCTTCCTGATCGTGCTCAGTGATGTTGGGGTACCTCTTGAAATCATTGTGGTAAGGGCAGCCCTCTCTCCCCCCGAGCTTGGCATTCATCGTTCTCTCCTCACCACCTTCAAACATCCCCCACATCTTGGACAGCTGGAGTGCGATAAATCCTGCCATGTACTGAGCCTCACGCGGCTCGTCAAGGCAGATCGCCATCCGTTGGGAACTTATAATGTCCCGTGACGTCAGATCGGTGTCGCGGTAATGCCAACCGCCGTCTTCTTCTTCTGACGCATAGCCGGATGTGTATCCTTGCGTGTCCATGTCGTCATCTTCTCCCGGAACTTCCTCCGCTTCGTCCTCATCCTCCTGTGCTGCCGCATCGTGGTTAGCTTCTTCCTGTGCACGCCTGGCATCTCCAGAGACGTTGGGGTTTTGGTTGTCCTCCTCGTCATCGGAATTGTTGTGAATGTAGTATCTTCCGATGGAGATCAGTTGTGCCTCGCACTCCAGGCATAAGCAGAAGCAGGTGGGGATCGCGGTCGCACATGATGGACATATCCGGCACCTCAGTCCTTCCCATGTCTCGTCGTTCAGGATGACGACTTTGCTGATTTCGTCCCGGACCTCGTTGACCTGTGCATTGAACTCTTCCATCTTGTTGTTTCGATATAGTTCGCAAGCACGATTAACCATGTCAACGATGTAGTGCAGATTATCGGCACCTGTCTCAGTCTCCGGCATCCTCTCGCTGATCTTTGCAACGTTCTGGAGGAACATCGCAGCCGACTCTTGGGAAGAGTTGACAAAGCCAGGGCAGATCTCGTTCTCCACACACTTCGAGTACGCCCTCTTGATGTCAGCGTACTCCAGGCGCTTCCCTCCGTTGCTTTTGCCAATCAAAATGGACTTGACCTCATAGAACGGGATCACGTCAAAGACCATGAAAGTCCCATTAGCCGCGACTCCAGCCCCATACCGCGCGAGGGTTGCACTGGGAATATAGAGGATCGCAATCGGATCCCCTCTCCTCACGTTCCGTAGCGTTGTCTTCGTCGCCACGTTCATCTCATCCCACGGAGCAAATGCCCCGAAGTGCAGTGCTAGCCTGTTACCGCCATCGATTCCGCCGGGGACTAGCCCACAGCGTACGATGCTTGGCAGGTTTTCCACATACGTCACATGGAATGCTCCTCCGAGAGTATCACCCATTCTTGCGGAATACCTGTTCGCCAGTGCGGATGAGCTCATGAATCCAAAATCGCTGTGACCGGTTGTGACTCGGATGCACCAAGGTCTGTACCATCCATCGCATCTGTTGAACATCCTGTCGATGTCGTCCCGATCCACGCCAGCCTTGGTCATTTCCTCCCTGGCTGCCCTCGTGTCGTTCGGGTTCATGATGCTCGGAAACCTTGCTGCCAGAACCTTAAATCTCGATTTCTTGTGTCCGGATTCCTGCCACTTGATCACCTCCATGATGCCCATGTAGCGTTTCGCTCTCGTGGTGTGCGGTGGGAATATGTCGTTGTTCCGGTCGTCAATGACAGCATCAATGTCGACCCATCCACCCTCGTCGCACCTGAAAGCACTTCCTCGGCAATTGCCGATCTTGTGTCGAAGGACTCTGCATAGGACGTGAGATAGCTGGTTTGCTTGGTCCCTTGTAGTAAATACCGAGCGATCATCACCAATCCTGCATAGTGGAGCACCGTCGAAAGGAGCAATGCAGAAGTTGACACTCTTGCCAAGTTGCATCACGTCCACTTGCTCAAGGATTGCACCTCTGGGAAAGTACCTGGGGTCAACAATAGACGCGTATGCCCGTGGCATATGCACGTCAATCATGTCGCCGTACTTCGGGATGTAGCACGGGATGGTGTCGCATCCCATCTCAAGCGTCTTCTTGAATGTCCTGCTGTCCCCGCACGGGGTGTATGTGAGGTCGACGCCACCACATTGTAGCTCTCCTCCCTCAGCCGTGTCAGCCATCTCCACCAAATTAATAGTGTAGCTGTACATCTCAATTGTTTCTTTCCCTGCTTGTCCTCCTTTCTTTCTTTCCTTGGACGTTGATGAGGACGGTTCCTCCGTATCCCCCATGTCTTCATCAGATGAAATAGGGTCACTGCTGAGTAGCTCACGGAGCACCTTCATCGCCTTCTCACTTCCAGCAGCCTCCTCAATGTCCTTGCAGTCGCCGTCGTGGACCAGGTTCGCGCACTTCTTACAGATCCCCATGTCTCCCATGCACTTCTCCATTGACTCCAGGAATCCTAGTGCCGCTCTCCGCCCGTCGATCACTCGCTGCTTCTTGTCTTCCTTCTCAGTATTGGTTTGAGAACTTCGACTCGGGTCTGGTGCTTGACCAAGACCCTCATCTTCGCCCTCCGTGGCCTTTCTCTTGGAACCTTGTGCAGAGGGCTCGGTGATCAGGGATCGTGGATGTCTGGGCTTGACCTTGGTCATGATGTCAAGCACCTCCTTCGTGGGCACGCCGAGCTGTGCGGACGGTTTGTTCCGCTTTCTGTTCTGGCCCGTCGTGTGGGTCACGTTCCCAGCGAGGTGTCGCACTATTGACTGCTCGAACTCCCTCTTGATCTTCCATGCATCCTTCCACAGTGGCAGTTCGTGCTGGAAGTACGACATCACCTCAAAGAATCCCAACACCATCTCGACGACGTGTTCCAAGGACTCCTCGTTCGTGGTTTGTCCCAGGAGCTCATACATCGTCCCTTGGTCGAGCACACTCTTGATCCATGACGAATATGCCACATTGCCGAGATCCTTGCCTATCAAGAAGATGGACATCCTCTCCTCGACTCCCTCGGAGTTCTTGCACACGATCACATCCCGGGATGCGCACAATTGCTTCCCGTGACCGTTGTTGTAGAACTGCGCTGCTTGATCCACAGTCTTGCTCACGAATCCCACGTGAGAAAGCTCCTTCTTCAGCCTTGAATACACGAGCTCCCGTATGATCGTGATCATGGCCTGGATATTGTTGACGTCCACCATGAGGTTTTGAAGGTCGGGGATTGCCACCACGCATTCCGCGAAGAGACGCGTGTACATTTTCGTCCCCTCGATAGACATTGCAATACCGTTCGTGTCCGCGTTCCAGTTCGCGCAACAGTTCACGCAAGAAGAGGGATTGTACTTCGAATTCGGTCCGAGCACCTTCGACTTGCTCATCTGCATCTCTGTAGCGCAAAGTTCGCAGATAAACTTGCTGAGCTCCGTGACCGTATACCATCGAAGACGTTGATCACCGACATCGGCTTTCCCAAAAGCATCCTGCTCGCCGTGTCCTTCATCTTGCTGCTCTTGTTTCCTCTTCGACTTTGCAGTGAAGGTCGGCTTGTACTCGAATTTCACCTTCGATTCCTCCATGTTCTTCGGGATGTTGAATCGAAGGTCGGGCTCGTTTATGCACGTCCCCTCCAGCTCACACACAAACGCGTTGCTTGGTGCGACCGCATCGATGGATTTCTCAATCAGCAGTTGTTTCAGGAGGAAATGTTGCAAGTTCGAGCTCCCAGGGATCTTGTAGTTCTTTCCTGTGAGCGCGTGGACCACGCGCCACAGGCGATCGTTCTCGGTCACCAGCGCGCCTGCCGCCTTGCAGATCTCGCTAACCTTGTTGGCGATCGTCCCCAAGTCCCCTCTTCCACCATGGAAAGCAACATCGCGATTCTCGCACACCACGACCAGGCCCTTGCATGTGTTGACGAGGTCAGATATCGCCTTCTGCAGGTAGTCGATGATGGGGTTGGCGGTCACCTGCCATCCGCATCCTCTCATGCACACCCAATCATATAGCGACATCCAGATGTGCACCGACATGGGCGAGTCATCCATGTCTCGCCTCCGCCGTTCAGCGATGAGCTTATCCAGCTTCTGCAATCGGGAGATGATATTCAACGTGTCGTTGGGTGAGGAGACTTGCTCACTCGACCCATAGTATGATCTCTCCTCGATGTTTGTCCATCCCTGTTCGTTGACCATCATCTGGAAGGTCTTCGTTCTCCCTTTCGAGTTGACGGCCCTCAGGGGCCAATCCAGGACCAAGAAGCTCTTCTTGTGGATCATCATGTCGCGAATCGTCGCCTCGCCAATGGGGCTCCTCTTCTGCCTATTGATAATCCGGTTCAACTGTCCAGGTGCGTTGTCCGGGTTTTTCTCCGCCTGAATCAACGCGTTGATGGCTTTGGCGCCCGGAAGGCGTCCAGTAATCAAGCATCCTGTTTGGGCACACAAGAAAGCATACAGCTGTAGCCATGCCGCATTTCCCTTCCCAACATAGGAAAGAATGATCTTCTCCGCGCTGGTCTTCTCCTCGAAGTGCAATAGCGAAGAGGTCAGGCACCTCAGCATACACTCCCAATACGTTGCCTTCTTGCCTTCTGCAAGACACGGCCCAAATACAGTTTGTATGATTGGGTACCCCGTATTGTTGTCTATGTTGAATTTCACATTGACAGTCGCGCCGCCCAATGTGGTACCCCCTTCGAATGAAGTGTAGGTATCGTGTCCAGCAGTTGGGTTGATAATTACCCATCTGTCGTCGTCACCGCCAGAGTTCTTTCGGAAAATGGAGTCGATGATCTCGTTGTCGATCTTGACAGCATCGCTGGCTTGCGACCCCCCACTTGGAGCTCCCGGCTGGGGGACTGACCCACCAGCGGTTTGGCTCCTTTGTCCGGAGCTTGATGCCGACTTCTGCTGTCGCTCCGTCTTCCGCGGCGGCTCCGTCTTCGATGAGCCCATCACCCACCATGTCGGCTCTTCCCCAACCACGAAATCCTCGGGATACTTCTCGAGTTCCCTCTCGGCTTCATGAATCGTGCAGTATTTATTCTGGAAGAATTCGATCATGACGTCCTTCTCGGCCTTCTTCTCGATCTCCTTCATCCAGCTTACCCACTTGCGCCGATCTTGGTTCTCAGCGGCCCTGTCAGCCGCGTGCGGTGCCAAACTGATGGAGTTGATGTTCATCGCAGGCAGCTTCGACTCATAGATTATATCGATGCACCATAGGAAATCCCTGGCGTACTCAATCTCCCGGTAGAGATCGTTCAGCTCCCTTTTGTCTGGACGGAAATAAGCTGTATACGACTGATCTTTGGAGTCCTTCTCACCGAGCAATGGCTGCAATCTCCTCATGATGAAAGTGACGCACATGAGCGAATTGACCGCTCCGATGCACGCGTCAGAGATGTCACTGGGGGTTGACCCACAGATCATCCAGCGCAATAGGTTGTTCTGGCTGGCATTCTCATCCCTCCTCAGTGCATATGCGAGGTTCTTCATCGATGCCTGCAGCTCATTCTGGTAGACCAACCCAAGGTCCCAATTCTTCTGGAAGTCGTCCTTGGAACCACGACCGTAGGAGTCGATCTTGGGAGCCTTGATCACGCTCAACGTGAACACTTTCCCCCAGTTTCGATCCCTGTATCTTGCGATTCTCCGGTCGTGCCTCTTTCCCTTCCTTTTTCCCTCTACGCAAAACTCTGCAGTTGTCTGGATAAAAAACTCCTCGAGCCTTCCTCCCTGTCGCTTGGTCCCCCTCCGGCCCACTCTTTCTCGATGACGTTTGACCTAAGCAAGACTTCGGTCGTTTGATTGAATTCTTGTAACACCTTCCCCCAAACCCGGGTGGGGGTGTTTGGTTTCAGGTGGAAATGCTGCTGATTTGAACGACCGTTCTTCGTTGTCCTCGGCCACGCCTAGTGCGAGATCCCAGATGTTCGCGATTGATCTCAACATATCCGCCCCTTCCATGCAGTACTTGGTTACGTTGAGCAACTCGGGGTTCTTCGCCAGCATCGTTGCCTCACCGCAAAGTTGGTTCAGCGCCGACACGATCTTCTTTCCCTTGCTGCAGAATTCCCTCCACCCAAGCATACATTCGTCGGCAGAAAGCTGTCCGAAAACTTTGCTGATGAACTCTAAGGCAACCCTCATAGACTGCCCTTCACCTTTCATCATCCCGCGGCCCTTGGCAGAATAGTACGCTGAGTATGCATAAAAAGCGGGGACGCCGATGTCCTCGATCCACTTCACGCACATACCCAGGTCGCTGTCCACCTCCATCCTCTTGGGCATCCTCTTGCCATCCTCGATGGCGTTCTTCACCAAATTTCCCAAGAAGATTGCTGCTTGCCTAGATTTCCCGACAGGCACGCAGAAGAACTCATTCGTGTTGACGACATTCGGATTGGCAGTCATCTTGATGATATTCTCCAGACCCAGGAAAACCCAAAATAAGCAGCTGCAAATGAAGCCACGGAATTGTCCCAATATGATCCCAGCTTCAGACTGAGGTGACGAACTCGTCCAGCTCCTTCTTGAAGCTTGGGGTTCGGGACTGACCCAGCTCCCCGTATGCACCAGAGGTTCGGGACTGGCCCAGCACCTCGGTTGTGCAGTTGGGGTGGTGCAGATTTCGCTCGCAGTAGCTTGGTGCTTCCGCGATCTCCTTCGCGCAATGCAAGCAAGAGCGAGTTTTAACGGTGCCGGTTTGAGGCACCTTGCTCGAGCACGAAAACGGCGAAGGATCACACCCACAATTATTGACGTGTACAACTGGGTTTCTTTGGTTTCACGACCAGCACAAGGTCCATGCTCATGGTTTCCATTGCATTTCTTAGACAACGAGCCACCAAGTTCAAAGTTCCATGAGACAATTCTCCATGGTTTCTTGATTGGCATGGGTTTCTTTGCATATCTTTGTTTCAAGCCATAGCGACACCCATCAAACTCGTGACTAGTCCCATCATGCATGACCTCATGCAGTCTCTCATCTTTCCAATAATCACAACTTCCAGGCAACTCAAACAAAATCGCAGCTCGTTTTGTCATGGCATGCCGTTTAATTTCAACGAACCGTTCAAATAATCTCCAAAATTCTCATTGTTTGGCCTCGATTTTCTCTGCGGTGTCAATGCCGCGAGTCTTGTTGAGGCGTGCCCATGATGATCCCCCCGTGCAAGGCCCGGCGAAGAACAACAAATCGGAAGGTTTGGTAAGCACATGTCTGGCGATTCTCCCCCCCGTAAGCACATGTCTGGCGATTCTCCCCCCGTACTCGCTCAGTAAGTCATCAACCAGGGGTATGGTGACAACCTGCGGCCCGTCACGTCGGGCAAGAGCAGTGAACCAGTTACGTGGTTCGGAACATGCCATCAGCACGATGGGCCGAGCCAAGTCAACACTGTAAAGAGTGACGACAGTGCGAGTTCTCATACCAGGAAGCGAGACATGAACAGGAGCGCGAAGCACACCACCGTCATGTTTGACCATCGCGAGTTCAATACCCGGCGCTAACTGTGGGTTGTGCTTCACCGCAATGCGATACGGAACAAAACAACGACCAGGGACAAGCTGCTCGTGATTGATATGCAGACAACGCATGAGCAATTTCAATCGGAGCAACGTCCCCAAAGCAAGGTCGTTAACACACTTCAACTCTATGCGCTCGTTCGACAGTTCTTCAACAAATGCGGCCAGCACGGACTGCATGTCAACATCCCCGGACCCGACGTGAATTGGTCGTGGTCGTGGAGACCGTTCCCGCGCCGGTGCAGCGACCGGTACGGGCTGAAACTGCCAAACTGCGCGTTCAACCCAACCATCAATTCGCACACATTGTAGCCCCGGGTCAACTCTATCCTCAACTTTGAGCCATGACCCATTCTTCAGAAACCAAGTGGAACGAAGCCACTTGCTCCCAAATGGTGTCATAACCGCGAGTGGAGGTTTCACACGCATCAATCTGGGTCCCTTGGCAACAACAACCGGATCATGTCCCTCATGCTCATGCAATCCCTCTTTAGATGTTAATCCAGACCACCACAGGTCTGGGGGCATGATCGGAATGTGTGTGTACGGAAATGTTGGAACTCCGTCAACTGTCCCCGAGGTCCCCTTGATGGGATCACACGTAGGTGTGAGCGCCTTGAGGGTATCCGGGTCAGACAGCAAGCTCGGGTCAAGTAGACCAATCTGCAAACATGCATGTTTCCATTTGCGCCCATCATTGAACGCCATGGTGTAGATGTCGGCCGCCATCCTGTCGGTGACCTCATACGCCAAGTACATGTAATCACGTGTGAACATCTCATGCATCCACGAAATGCTAACACCATGGCTTCTTTCAAGGTGGCGCATCGTGGGGTTTCTCCCCGATCGCACGACACCGATCATAGCCTTGTTATCGTCATAGAACACAAAGTTCGGTGACTTCTTGAGGATCCGCTCTACCAACTTGAGAGCGGGCATACCCATCGATCTCATGGCAACATCGGCCGCAACAATCTCGGCCTCGGGAGTGGAGTGACTCACACAACCCTGTCTTTTAGAGCTGCCAGACAACGGAAACCGGGTATTAGGCCCTTGTAAATTCAAGTGTCCACCGGAGGTGGAACGCAGCGAGTCAATGCATCCCGCAAAGTCAGCGTCCGCATACAAGGCCAAGTGCACATCGTCCATAGGGTCTCCAACCCAACCGACCATGCGCCAATGTTTGGTATGATGCACATAGCACATCAAGTGACGCAAACCCCGATCATCGGAGTCAGTCCACCTATGCACGTTCCGTGCTAGGCGATTCACTTGCCGCAACAAATCGAAGCGAGCAATCCGCGCACCGTACAGCAACTTCATCAGTACGCTAGCGGCATGCGGAGCAAGGTGTCCACGCACGGGCTCCTTCATGGCCAACTCAGGAGTCCCTCCCCGTTGGTCCGGCACTGTGGCAGAACCGTCGGTGGGCACAAGATAGTTACACCAATTGCACACGACTGACGGCCCCTCTCTGGCAGGCTTCCGTGAGACGTGATTCTTTGTTTCTTCATGCAACTCAGGGGTGACAACCTTATTCAACTTTACGTCGCCCGCCACTTCAAGATAGCGGTCGACACAGGAACGTAGGAACTGTTCCATGTCATAGGTCACCGTTGTTACTCGGTGTCCGTTCCCGAGAGTGACGTTTCCCTTGCTTTGATTGCAACCAAGGTACATGTCAAGTCCAGTCTCGGGCTCAATCTTCAAACGTGTACGCAACATGCTCCCCCCTTGGGCAAGGTTCTTCTGCGGCCCTGCCATTTTGAAGTCGTCGACATACACAACCAGAACAAGCTGGAGCTTTTCATGAATGTACACTGAAGGCCATTCTTCGCCGATGGGCTCAAAACCAACGGCACGCACCGACTCATCGCAGTGCTGCTCCCAAAATGTTCCCGCATCAGGGTGTCCGTACAGCGCCTTCCTCAACGGGACGACTGGTCTTCTGTACTTATCCCATTTGCATTCACTTGGCACAGCCTCCGGTGGCAATTCAATCCAACACGGCGTGCCTCTCAAAGTGGCCTGTATGTACGCCTGAACAGCGTCGGCCATCTGCACATCCCAGCCATCATGACAACCCAGAAAATCCGCCCAACGCGAGGCTTCAAATGAAGCAGGGGAGTTCCCCAAATCTTGAAACATCGCGGCCTCAAAGCTTTGGTTCTTCACTTGGTTCCCCAGCAACACGCCTCTACCCTTGAACTTCCTCTTAGGATCACCAACAGGCAACTGTGAGTGCTTTTCAACGCAAATGCCATGTGCGCGAGCCATGTGTATTTCTTCCCCTTTAGCTTTTGCCTCCTTGGCTACGGCGTCATCTTCACGTACCGCGCCAAGATCGAAGACGCCCTGGTCGATTAATCCCGACCATTCTTTCTTCATCGATGCCAACGCATCAGGGTTAGTCAACATCTCTTTCCGGCCTACCGGCCTGGATACTAAAGCGTCGAAGAATCGTACAACTTTCGCAGCTTTCTCTCTGTGCTGTATTCGCTCAGAAGTCACGCACGGCATCGATGGGTACTTCTTGGCTTCACCGCCCTCGCCTATCGCTGGCATTGCGAGTGGCACTTTTCCAGAAACTATCTCAGCAGACTCCTCCCATTCATACCAGGTGAGGTCCGTCGATTCGTCGACCGATGGATCCGTCCCCGATGCCGTCTCAGCTTCGTCTTTATGACTCTCCATGACTGATGCAACCGCCTTCGTCCAGTTTGGAGTCGTCTTTGATCGCTCCTCAGACTTGAACAAATTCTTTCTCAAGCTGAACGTTTCGTCTCATGACGTCTTGGGATTGTTTGGAATCCATGAGAACAACCACCCCGTCGACAGGATTAACAACAATCCTGACCCATTCAAGCTCAGCCAAGTGCTTCCCATCCATTGGGTTCTTGATCTTTGATATGTTCTTCCGCAATCCCCAATTGTACTGCCATTCTACTCCACCCCAGCGTTTCCGAAGCATCGCTCGAATTCTCTTACCACCGGGCATCTGTAATGTCCGTGCCTCTGCCGGCGCGGAAATATCAGACTCTTTACTCTTGGGATCTTCTTCTTTCTTTTTGCCACCGCCCTTCACCTCGGCCTTCTCTTCCTTGGTGTAATATTTACTCATCATCTTCCACTCTTCAGGAGTGAACTCTGGAGGTCTCGATGTCTTCATTAGCCTGAATCCGTCCTTCCCGACAGGATACGGTCTCCCGGCCTTGTCGATCTTAACCTCCCTGCCATCGTCGTTGACGTACGTGATACCATCCCCGGGTAGCCCAACTGACACGTGTGGAAGGTCGGACTTCGCAACCTTCTCATCGCCCTTAGAGTGTCCATCTCCTTTCCCTTTCGAGGAGCTCGGTCTAGCATCTTCTTCTCCTGCATGACCCCCCCGATCTCCGGCGATTACCTCCGGGCCATCGTCGAGCAGTAGACCAGCGATCTGATCAACCTCGACATCAAGCAGTCGCTTCTCGTCACTCTGCAGCAATTCAGGCTCGTAGTCCTCATCTTCGATCAGGCGGTCACGCGCATCCAGACCGATTGCATCGATAGACATCTCTATTCCTTCCAAAGTCTCGTTGGCAACCTTGTACTTCTGTTGTATTGGGAATGTCAGAGGAGATTTCAGGATCATCCTCTCCGTCTGATGTTGCATTCTCAACCGAGGCGGAACCTTTGCCTTCTTGATGTTCAGCTCTGCACCCGCAAATGCAGTAAGTGCCCAAGCACGATACTTGTTTGCCCAATGCATACCAGTGCTCAACACATATCCAGCAAATATACCAGTTTCCCCTCTCGGCTCGAACTTCTCCCTCTTCCCCCCTCGTGCTTCACTCGGCTTGAAGTCCACTAGCGCACCAAAAGGTATCTTCTCGCCCATGAACTCCTCGCCATGCAGTCTCATCCATGCACTCGATCCATTCACCTCTTCGATGTTCATGAGGTGGCACAGAGTGGTGATGGCCTGCACCCAATAACACGTGGGTAGACCGGCATGTACTAGACAAGCCGAAGTCTGGTCAATGATGAATTGATTTGTTCTTTCAGCAAGGGAATTGTTCTGCGGCCGTCCAGGCAGCGATAGGTCGTGGTTCAGCTTCAGCTCCACGCACGCATTGATCAGTTCCGGGCCGTCATCCGAATATACCTGCTTGATTTTCCTCCTCCCGCAGAAGTGCTTGAAAGCCCTGACGACTGAGTCAGTGTCTCTTCTCGCGGTGGGATAAGCCATGATAATTCCGGTATATATGTCCCGGATGATGAGCGCATACCTGCCTTCCACATCATGATCTCCTGATGCCGTCACAAAGTCGAACGTCACCAGGTCACCGAACGTCTTCACTTCTCTTTTGAATGCTCCCGTTCGTGATCTGAAGTGTCTCATCTTTGCCTTGACGCATGATTCGCAGAAGGGATTTCGGTATCTGTGTGTAAGCAAATGAGCTATGGAGTTGGCGTCCTTCTTGAGGACTCCCACTTTCCACTTTATTGATGATCCTTCGTACACGTCTACTTCGATTCCGGCATCTGGATCATCTTCATCAACCTCTTCCTCGTGAGCTTCGGCATCACCATGTCGATGCGGGACTGACCCAACATCTACAGGTATTTCCTCAGCCACAGGAGGCGGACGTACCGGACCGGCTCCTCCGGGCGGCCCGAAGTCGAATGCCCCGTCGTGGTGTTCGCCCTCGGCCTCTGCGGACTCACCGACAGCGGCGGGTGTGACGTCGTTCTCATCGTCACCTCCCTGATCAGCCTCGTCGTTCGTTACCATCGCCAATACTTCCGAAAAGTGCTCCTTGAGGTCGTCTATCGTAGGGCGATGCCTGTTACTCCGAAGCTTACCATCACTCACTAGGTACGGGATGTCGTCCTTGACCTGCAAGTGCACGAATCCCTGCTTTGGCGTAACCATGAAAAGTAGTTTACCAGGCATCCAGTGAAATGCATAACCCATCTTCATGCATCTCCTCCCCACTGACAATACCGTGGGTGTCTCATCCAATACATGCGGCTCGACAGTCTCATCCAACTCGTCCACGACTATCTTGGCCACATCAGATGTGGAAGTGGAACCATTCGCGGTCTGGAACACGATCTCGTCGTCATCTTTCACGATGTCGACACCCAGGCTCTTCGCCTAGGCTCTTCCGATGAGATCATGACCACATCCGGTGTCCATCAACCATTTCACCCGTTTGCTGATGCACGTTGACATGGCAAAAACGTTCTTCGGCATACCATGCTGCTTCTTCCAGTCGACAGCCGATTCCTTGATCTCGTCCTTGTTCCGATCATACTCGAACATTATGCTGCTTTCCTTGGTCACCGGGAAGTAGTGCTTCTTATATATATCATCTACCACTTCTCTCAGTATCTTCGCACGTATCAATGATCGTTGGACTTGATAGGCTGATAATTCACGATGATCACTGCTTTTGAACTTCTTCTCGTCGACGTACACGTACTGATCAGGCTCATTCTCATTGTCCTCATAACCGTACCATTCCCCTTTTCGTTCCCATTGCCTTCTCTCGTCTTCGAGGTAGGTGATCTCCCCATTCTCGTCGACGTCGAGCACTTCCTTGAACCACACCAATTTCTCGGGGATCTCGGACTCGCCAGACCATCTCGATGATTCGCTCATCGCGTCGTCATCGTGCTCGTGGTAGACAGTCTCGGCTTCGTCCGGTTCGACATGATCAACGTCCTTCTTGAAGCTTACCTTCCCTGCAGGAGCCGATTGCTTCAGGACTATCGCGGGCATTGCGATGGCCCTCCTTGCAATGGCTGGCGCTGCGGCTTTGGCGGCAGCCATCGACTTGGCTTGCGCCTTGTCATTTGACGTTGCTGGAGCTGAATTGTTCTTGATGAGCTCATGCCTATACTTGCAAGCGCTTCCCTTATCGCACTTCCCCTTCTGAAACGCGAAGCATGCTCCATCATCTCTCTATGGTGACGATGATCTGGACTTGGATTTGCCCTTTCCTTTCCCCTTGGACATGCTCTCCAACTTATGCTCCGTCTTCTTGCTGTGGGAAAAAGTGCATTCATTTCCTTTCACGCACCCCTTCGCCGATTTGAAGTGGTACCAGCAGGGGTTATCCTTGCCTCCGCCCGGACTCTTGCCTCTGTCACTGGCACCGTCGGATTTGCCGTTCTTGCCAGCGTGGCCCTTTGCCTTGGCTTTTGGGAGTACAGGAGCGGCATCAGGTCCACCGGGTTTCCCCTTTCTGCCCTTGCCACCCTGGTTCTCCTGTTTGCCAGTTGCTGGAGCCGCATCCTTCCCGCCTGACTTCATCATCGACTTGACCGATTTCTCCTTCATGTCGAGCATCAGGTCCTCCCGATCTGCCTTGATCTGATAGTCGATCAACGCCAATAAGAATTCATACGTCTTCTGAGGATGCTTGTCCGGTAGTCTATGGTAGGCATTGAGGCCGAACTCCATCTTCTTGCTCCCTTTGATCTTCCTGTAAAGGATGTCTCTGAGAGCCAGCTAACTGGGTCTGTCCTCGCTCCTCATCTTCAGCAGCAAATCATACCATTTGTTCCTGAACATGACCAAGTTCTTGTCGCCAGGAAAGTCAAGGTTGAATAGATGCTCGATGTGGTAGACAAGATCCGTTCTATCGGAAGTTCTGAATGATTGCATAACAAATGCCACCAACTCTCGTCCCTTCACGATCACCCCTTGTTGATGTCGTAGTTCAGAGTGTCGTGTAGCATCGAGGTATACGTCCTTGGCTTCGTCAGGTGCTTGTATCAGCATGTTCTGCATGCCCATGGCCATCTTAATATCTATCGTAGCAAATCTGTCGCCACCTGAATCGCTAAGCAAATCCAGGTCTGGGTTCAACCCAAGAGCCTGCTCCTGCCATTTCGTCCATGCGTCGGTATCTGGATCTGCACATGCGCTCAGAACATTCATCAGCAGTTGCATCTTCCAGGTGTCAAGTTGATGGATCTTTGGCCAGGCCGGAATAGATACTCTCTCGGCCTCTTTCCTCGAGATTCTCGGTCGATCATTCTTGATCTCTCGGTTATCTCTCGATCTCCTTCGTCTCCTCCGTGTCCGATCGTCTTCTTCCTCTTCTTCTTCCTCGTCTTCCACATCTCCTTCGTCGTCGTCATCCTCATCCTCATCATCGGGTGGATCATCCGGAGGTCCTCCTCCGCCACCAGCGAGGCTCAACTGACGTCGACCCGCTCCCTGCCCATTCCCATTGGGCGGGAATCCACCGTAATCCAATGGGGGCGTAGTACCGTTGTTTCCCCCCCCATCACCACCACCAGTCGTAGTAGTGGATTGTGGGACATGCCCAACAACCCCTTTCATCTGGGATAGGTGTACATCGATCATTGGATCACCGAAAGACGGAAAGAGGATCGAACCTGGCATCAGCGACGAATTAGGGATTTGATTTGAAGACGATGACGGGACTGACCCAGCCACCTTCTTGTCTATCCTATTTGAATTAGCCTGGTTTCCTCCCTCAGCGCGTTTCACTACTGCTCGTTCACGATGTCCATCTTTGCTGCTGGAGGCTTCCTGTGTCTCCAGCTTCTTGTGTGCACGTAGTTCCTCGTTGACAGCATCGAGTTGGCGTACAAAACTCTCTTCTTGCTTGAGCGTCGCCTCTCTTTCCTTCAGTTGTCTCTGAAGCTCATGCATCTCCTCGAGGTACTCATCGTACATTCCCTTAGCTGTCAATCTCCAGTACTCAGCCTCCTTCGACTTCTCGTCCATCGTGCACCGTTCCTCTTGTTTCTCCTCTTTGACCTGGGCTAACTCCAAGATCGCATCTTGACGATGACCACCTTCGACAGCAATCATCTGGTCCTTCATCGACACGTCGGACTCATACTGTTTGACGATCTCGTCCTTTTCGCGAAGCAAGCAATCTGCTCTCTTCGATTCCTGTTCCGCAAATACTGTAACGTCATTCAGCCTCGCCATCAGCTGTTCCCTGGAGTCCTCCAAAGTGTACGTCTCGGGGCGCTTGACGAGTGCATGCTCCAACTGTGATTTCAGACTTTGGACCATCTCCTCCTCGTTGAACTTCTCGATAGATGTAGAAGATTCTATGCCTCTGATCTGTTGCTGATAAACTGATAACTGTTGTGAAGCCTCACGGTGTATCTGATTTGCACGTATAGCTGATTCCTGCGCGGCCGACTTCTCGCTTGCCATGTAGGATTTCATCAATGCAATCTCCCGCTTCTGCTCCATGATAGTTCCTTCAGCTTGTCTCATCTGTTGCATTATAATATTCGACTCCATGTCTTTCTTCTCCCCGTACTGAAATGCGTTCATTTCCACCTGGCGCATCTGTTGGGCTTCTTCCTCAAACTTGCGCCATGCCTCAGCCATGTGGTGTTGGTGGTGACTCACTAGATGCCCCGACTGCTTGCTGGCAATCTCGCATCGTCTTTCCAGCTCCTGGATCCGGATGGTGCTTCCATAGTCTTCTTGGTTAAGATTCGCCATTGCTGCCGACATTTCATCAAGTGTCTTCTGATATTCCCCGATCTCCACCTCCATCTTATTCTTCTCTTTGATCACGGCGCGAAAATCTGCACAGGTGGGTGATTTTGACCTCCCACCCTTCGATGTCGATCTCACGCCCTTCTGCGACGTCCGTGGTGTCGCAGGCGAAGATGATGATCTTCTCGGTGGGGATTCTCTTTTCTTCGACTCCTGATGAACATCGATCTGCTTCCATGATCTTGTGGGAGTAGGTATGTCGCTGAATAGCGCGGAACCTCCGCTCCCAGGTTCGTCCTGTGAATCTGCAACCATATCCATCACCGCAGGAAGAGCCATCAATCCATTGGATCCCTCTGAGCTGCTGTTCCCAAAAGTTGCAGTACCTGGGCTCGCCGAAGACGCCATTGTACTGTGTAGGTTATCGTTCCTTTATTGTCCCTGTACCCGCAATAAACCAGCTGTCTCCCAGTCCAGTGTAGAGCTTGTAGTTACGGCTGATAACCTGTCAAGAGACGGCAAGGTGACGTCCCGTGGGACGCTATGCACCGAACCCTCAAGCTGTAATACCAACCACGTAGAAAGGTGTATACGGACGATGCCGTTATAGCCGAACCCGTGTAAACGATGTAAGGGAGAAGGAATGATAGTTACAACAGTGGTCCTGACAAATGCAGCGCAAGCAAAGAGTTTTCGCTCTCAATGCCGATCACGTATGTATGCAGTCACACATCAGATCTTGAACCTCAATTGTGTCTTGAGCCAAATGGCGATCAATGGAACTTGGTAAGCAACACCAACAAGGACCTCAGAACAGCTACCCAATTTCGGCACGGGGCCTAGAGGGTTTAACAGTCATCATCATCATCTTCATCATCATCATCATATCATCATCATCATCATCATCATCATCATCATCAGGATCATCATCGTCCTCATCCCCATCCCCATCCTCATCATCATCATCATCATCATCATCATCATCATCATCATCATTGCCATCACCATCATCACTCTCATCAGCATACTCATCATCTCATCATCCATCACGATCATCAGCACCATCTTCAGCAGCAACAGCAAACAAGCTGCAGCTTCGGCATCATTAGCAGCCGCAGCAGCAGCTGTTTGCTGCTTCTGCCATTGCTGCTCATGCTGGTTTTTTGCTCCTGCTATTTCTGTTGTTGATGCTGGTGCCTAGTCTGCTGTCGGTAGTGTCCGAGATGCTGCCGCGCGTGGTCTTGCTGTTGAAGCTGCCCTTGGAACTGGTTATGTTGTGTTGGCTGCTGCTCTGTTGGTGGCAATGATGTGTTTGTTTGGCTGGTTTGTTGTTTTGTGATGCCAAATTTGCCGGCAGGCTGCTCGCGCCCATCATCGAGATCGGTCCAGGTCCAGGTCTCGCCCATGAATTGGCAAGGACACCTGCCGCTTGAAGCGACTGCACTGTCATTTGTCATTTGTCAGTGTCGTGTTCGACAATGTTGCAGAACTTTGTTCCGGCCTTGTGTCAGGCTTTGTCAGTCTTCTTTCTGAACTTGCCCAACATGGCCGCGGCCATGGCTCAGGTCACCCTGGCCCAATTTGTATGTGTGCTGTTGCCGCAGTTGCGCAGTCAATGATGAGTGTCGTGCTTGTTGCGGGCTGGTTGTGGGAAACATGGTGACCGCCGCAGCTGTGTCCAGCCAAGTGTCATTTGTCAGTGTCATTGTCATTGTCGGCAGGATGCAGGCAGGCCGCTCGTTGTCATGAAAACTTGTGATATCTTGTCAATCAATGTCAAATTGTCTGCGCAATGCCATCCGTCAGTGTCAGCTGTCTTGCCTGTCACTGCCCCGTACAGGACGTGGTAATATGGCCGGACTTCGTGATCATCATGGGCTGGGGGAAGAAGAAGAAGCAGCAGCAAGTTGCGCCTTGACAACACACTTGGCTGTCAGCGTTTTGTGTTTTTAATGCTTTTCTTACTAAATTTTCATGTTTAATAAGTCATTTGCATTTAATTTGCCATTGTCATTCAAATTTGCCAGTGTCATTTAATTTGTCATTGTCGTTTCCTGGGCTGAGTCGGTGCCCTTCGGCGGACGAGTGCTGCAAGTTCCCGGCGACCTGTCGATGCTGGGGCGAAGCGTGGCCTGCCACGACCTGCTGGAGCTTCTCCCGGAGTCGCAGAGAGGTGAGCTGGGGCAGCGCTTCAAGAACCCTGGCATCTTTGAGGCCACTCAGAGGTCTGCGGCTCGCTAGCATTGGAAACTATGTTCCGGTCTGCCTTGAAACTTGTTTTAAATAAATGTTTAAATGTAGTCAGTCAGTCTCAGTGTCAGTTAGTCAGTGTCAGTCAGCGTCAGTGTCAGTGTCAGTGTCAGTTTAACCACTAAAGGTGTTCAGCCACCCCTGGGCGAAGACGGCGCTCCGGGCAATCTTGGAGGTGGTGCTGATCAACTGCCATGCTGGCTGGCACAGGACACCGGCCTACTGCGTCTTGCTGAGCTCAGTGCTCACTGTACCTTGTCAATGTCACACTGTCATTGTCAATGTTGTTCAAAACAAATATTATTTGTTTTAAGTGTTGATTGTCATTTTCATGTCTGTCATTTGTCGGCTCAACATTGTCCGCTGAGGCATGTGGCGTCGGCTGCCTCTGCCTCCTCCCCAGCCTGTCGGAGGACCTCGAGTACGACTTCCGCATGGCAGTGCAGTTTGCGCGGGATGTGAACAAGACCTTCGAATCCGCGCTTCTTGCCCACAACCAGCCAAGTGTAATAATTTAACGATCTGTTGAATTGAGTGTCAGTGTCAAGCCATCCGCCATCTTAGGCTTCGTTGGCAGGATTGGGCTGCTGCATGCATGGGAACCTTCTTTGGCAATGGCCGCCAAGTAACCTGGCCCTGGTCAGATGTCCAGCTCCAGACGGCGCAGGTGTGGGAGGAGTTGAACGGCCAGCGCCTCGCCCGCGACAAATGTTTGTATTTTTTGCGAAATGAATATCATGTTGATTGTCCTTGTCGAATTTCAATAGTCAAACATCATCACCACCTTCGAGTAACTGTTGAGTAACTTGGTCAGTGTCGTCGGTGTCAGGCTCCTGCTCCGGTCAATGTAGAGTATTGGATGGGCTTTATTGTCATTTGATATCATCTGCCAAACAGCACCCATCGTCGAGCGTTGAGGATGTCCTCTCAAATTATTGAGGCAGTAGTGTCATGGGAGTGAGTCTGGCACTTGTCACTGTCAGCTTTGATGTAGTGTACTTTGCAAACTTCCTGCCAGGATCCCCCTCCGCATCCAGAACCAGTGCCTCTATGACAAGAACATGGCGGCAAGTTCAAGGCCGGCCGATGAGCCAAAGCCGGCGGAGGAGGTGGAGAGTGTCAGTGTCAGTGTCAAGGATGAGCAGCAGGAGCCGGCGGAGGAGGTCAATGTCAATGTCAGGATGAGCAGAAGCCGGCGGAGGAGGTGGAGAACCCGAGCCATGTCAACGTCAATGTCAAGGAGGAAGAAGTCGATGTAGACCAGCGGCTGCTTGACTGCAATTCGGTCCTGTGTGGGCTCGGCAGAGGAGGCCATGGGGTGCACGAGCAAACTTGAAAATGCCCTACCTGCAAGTTTCATCGCACTAGCCGCGAGATCGATCCAGAAGCGCTTTTCCCAAATTAATATTGCAAGGTATATGAAAGCTGCAGCTTGTTTGTTCGCCATCGGTCGAGCCGCAGCACTGCACGCAAAGCATAGTAACCGGGTACGCGTAAACATCTTGACCGGGCCGTGTTTCGTTGTGTCTTCTACTCGTAGTCCTTTTTGCGCAATCTATACCTGAATCCGAATGCTAAGTTGGAGCTACTTGTTTGCTGCTGTTGCTTTCTCGAACCTGGCCATCTACTAGTCTTAAATATCAGAACCCATGCGTGAGCCGCTGACGAAGAATGAACGTGGCTGTCGCTTGCCAACCTCAAAGAATGCACCTGGCAGTACACACGTCGGGCACCCAGACTATCGCCCAGAAATTTATTATCTAAATTAAACTGAGGGTACCCCAAAATTGCGCAAGAGTTCTGGCAATGTATTTATCTATTGTGTATATGTTTTTATATGTATATGCAACGCATCATATGTTGAAAATTCTGTATATGTGTATGTAGTTTCTAGGGCTGATCCAGCAGGGCGCCAAACATAGCACGAAAAACACGTCATTTAAGCAAAAACACGTCACCGTCAATTTTCTCCACAGAAATCAAGCACCGTCATAGTTTTCGCACACGTCAAAGAAAAAAGACGACAATTGGACGTCCAGGTGTGGGGCTTTGTTCCATGGCGAGTCCATCGGATTGCGACAGGCTGCCCATGATGAATGACACTGCTAATTTAAAGGATCGAAAGCCTAGTGGCCCTGGTCATGGTCATTGATTGTCAGTGTCTGCTCTGCCTGCAATGTCGTCATCCGAAGTGGTCATTGCTGACCACCTGCCTTGGAGCTGGAGGCAGTTGGCAAATGCGGTGGACCAGCAGGCCTGTGTTGCTTCCAGTCCTTGGCCAATGATTTGCAGTCTTGCACATGCTCATGCCATCAGTCACGAGTCCCCGTCTTGTAGGCTCAGCGCGCCCTGCACCTCGCCTTCTTGACGGACAAGTGTAAAACCCAGGAGCTGGTGCGCCTCGACTTGAATCGCGATAGTGGTTTCAAGTCAGTGGTCGCGCCAGCAGCTCCCCCTCCTCCCCGTGCAGCGGGGCTGAAACTGAAGGACTTCTGGATGGATCGCGGGTGGCGTCGCATCAAAAATTATTCGGGCTGGTGCACTATGTCGTGCCGCAAGGTGGTCTATGAGCCACTCTGCAATCCGATTACCAGCCATCCTCAAATTGTTGAATTATTGTTATCCTGGCTCTTGGGCCCAGCCAAGGCACAACATCGAGTCCGGCCACAAGAAGGACACGCAGTACGTTGACCACCAGGCCAGGAAGCAAAAGAGGAGAGTGGGGCTTAGTAGGGCTTTGGGCTTGAACACACCGTCAGTGTCTTTACTTGTCAGTGTCACTGTCTCTTGCAAGAATTGTCAGTGTCTGTTGCTCTTGTCTTGAACCCACCCCTGCTTGGCTAAGGCTCTTGAGAGGATGGCTGGCGCTTGCCACAAGGGGCTCTAACAGCGGCCACGGGAGCAAAAAAGCAAATGCCACAGCAGCTGCCTTGTCTTGCGCTGCTGTTGAAGTTGTGGCACACGGATTTGGTGAGTGCTGGCCAGCTGATCACTTATTGCCTTGTGTCTCCTGCTTGGTCAGGTGGCTGGTCCTCCCTGATCATTGTCGACATTCAGGCCTTGAATCAATACGGCTCACTTGTCTGCCCTTGACCTGTTCAGATTGCCAAGTGGGTTCTTCACCAACCTTCAGGCCTGGTGCCTGCCCTTAGCCTGCTCGAGCTGGATGAAATTTGCTTTAGCCAGTCAATCAGACAGTCAATGTCATGTCAGCAGGTTAAGTTGCTGTCGCAGGATGGGCCCAAGGTCAGGTCAGTGTCAGTGCCAGCCACACATGCGGCCAATGAATGACAATGACAATGACGACAATGGCAAAATCGTATTGACAACCAGACCACATAAGTAGGCGAGGCATCATTTTTTGGTTTCGCAGTCATTGCGACCACTGCTTGCCATGCAAAGCCTTGATGATGGTGGCGCCCAGCTGCAAAGCAAGTGGCTGCAAAGGTTTCCTTGGGTCAGGTTCTCTGCCGCCGGCACTGCCCGCTGCTCAAAGTGCGACTATGTCACGAAAAGCCCGACCTCCTTCAAGCTAAACCAGCATGAGAATTCCTTGGCCCATCTTTCAAAAACCACTGGAAACAGTGACAAGCCTTCCTTGAGGGGGGCGCCGTCAGTGGCGCAGTTCCAGGAGTTTGTTGAAGAGAAGCACAAGGGCACGTCCGCCCGCGGCAGCGGATTTGGCCAGAAGAAGTCAGCCAAGATGCTGTGGTGCATCAATGAAGTCATACTTGAACGGTGGCGGCGCCGCTTCAAGAATGCCATGTGCAGCTGCGTAACGCAAGATGTCCGTCAAACAACACTCAGTGTCAGGTTTTCTGCTGTCGGCAAATCATCCGGCCAGCCAGCTCAAGTAGCAGTGTTTGATTGTCATCGTCCGTGTCAGGTCAAATGTCAGCATTCCCATCAGCCAGTGTCAGGGTTAATCCGCGCGCCGACTGCCATCCTAGGTCACGAGTTGCAGGCCGAGGCTGGCTTGGCAAGCTTCATCGTGGGCAACGTCAGCACTTCAGATCGGCTGGTGTCTGCAACGGAGAAGGCGGTCAAAGTTATGTTTGTCAAGCGGCGCAAGCCGCCAGCAGATTGGCAGGGCCCCCAACCCCTTTTTCTGAAGAGCGACTACCAGTCATTTTGCCGGTCTGTTGACACTTAAGCTCAAATTATTTGTGTTTAATTTGCCAACATTACATCATCGTCGTGCTCGGTGATGACTGGTTGCCGATTGAGCTGTAGCCTCTTAGGAGTGCTTCGCCAGTGACACTGCAGCCGATGAGCAGAAGGCGGGCAGGCTGATGCGCTAGCTGGACAGCCTCCTCTGTTCCCTACTTTGCGGGTACGTGTGAGGGACTTCGCTCACGCGGCTGGAAGGCCTCCTGGCTATATTCTGAAATGCTTCCAAGTAGACACCGCTAACTATAACTTACTGTCACACCTGTCTTGCACCCTCAGGTTGACCAAGTGGAGCGCAGATCCATATTTGAACTCCTGCTTCCAAAAGCTGATTACGGGCAAAGGCTCCATCATGTCTGTAATTTGGAACTCGGCGTTCAACAAGTCCATCTTCCGGAAGTATGAGCCCTGGCCGGTTAAGCTTGCAGACCAGTGGAACCTGACTAGGAGGGCGCTGTCTGGAAAACTTCTTGGAGCTGAGGTGCTGAGAATCCGACGAGCTCCCTTTGATGCACGCAGGATTCGTTGTGTCCAGCTAGCCCGCCACCGCCATTGCTCATCACATAAGCCCACTGCCCGCTTCATACTCTTGTAAGCGCAGTTCTCTCCACAGCTCAGGAGCCACCCAGCTTTGAATTAGTCATTGTTCAGTGTCAGTCTGTCAATGTCAATCACATTAGTCGGAATTTTGCGGTCACGAAGTTTGCCCGATTCACTAACTGTATGTGGCAGTGTGTGTGAGGATTCAGTTTACCAAAGCAAAGCGATTTGCGATGATCGCTTCAGACTTCCTCAGAACCATCGACAGTGAGCGGATTCTCCAGCTATCCATGATGGCAGACGCTGCCAGCGAGGAGCTTGACCTGACACTCAGCGCTCATCCTCTAGGAATGTCATTGTCTTTTACTTGATTCAGCTTGCGAAGTACTCAGATTGTTGGATGTCGCTGTAGAAGCTTAGGATCAGAGCTGCTGATGCCAATGACATTGACGCCGTGAAGTTTGCCAGTGTGGCTGAGCATACCATGCAACGTCTCCACGCGTTGTTTGTAAATGAGACAGCTGCGTCAATCCCAGGGTACACATCCTACGTGGCTTTGGCCTTGTCAGTACAGGGTGTTTGGCAATAAATCTACTAATTTGTTTATAGATTAATTGTTTCTTGTGCTTTGGATCACCGCAGCGTCCCGTGTCACTTAGCCCAGGCTCTTCGGTGGCTGCAGGAGCAGCATGTCATTGAAGTAGATGGCGGCTACCGGTCAGTGGGTGCTGATGTCTCGCAGGCCATCAAGCAGCGGTGCTTTGACCGGATGAGGTGCTGGTTTCAAATGGCTTGCCTGCAGATCAAAGCTGAGTGGGGGGAGTTTGAGGCAATCCATGCATTTGGTGTCTTCTTGCTCAAGCCCAAACTGTCATTGTCCACCGTACGTGAGAAGCTTGACAAGCTGGTCACTGTCTTTGGGTCAACGACAAGGTCCCAAAATCCTGTGGACCGCTCGCTTCACCAGTTCCTGGACTACCTTGCCTATGCTTCAAAGCAACGCCCCTTGGCTGATATTGGCTTCAGCCTGCCAGTAGTCGTCGGAGTAATGAAGCTTTGAACCAGACTTGAAGGTGGTAGTAGTTAGTCAGCTAGTGTCTGAGGTCTGGTAAGTGTAATTATCACATTTGGGCAAGGTGCAATGATTGCTGATGATGAGCGCCATCCGGATGTGACATCCTGGTGCTTGTCTGTCAGCAAAAAGCCCCAGCCAAGCAACGACCGTGACCTCACGTTGATGGTTGCCCGCTCGCTGATGCTCAAGCGGGCCCACTCCTCTGGTAATGAGCGGGACTTTGCCGACATAGTTTGCCGGTTGGGGAAGTCGCGCATGGCCGCCAAGGCGCAAATCAAATCGATGGAGCGCCGCTTACGCGAGGCTTGCAGCAGCCCTGCTGCCACAGCGAAGCTCATCATGGCGGCGAGGGCTGTGTGGGCGCAGGGGTTTGGAGCGCAAAGGTCAGCGGGCAAAAGCCAACGAGGGCCGAACTGGATATCTGGTGCCAAGCTGGCAGCGAAAAGGGCTGTGACTTGGCAAGGCTTAGGCCACGCCTTGCCACATGACTTCTGTATTTCACTCCATGATGACAATGACAATCATGACAGTTTGTTGATGTTTGTTGGCAGCCATGGAAATAATACTTGCTTGACATTGACATTGACATTGGCCATGAAAGCTGCCTTTCTCTGAGCCTTCAGGCGCGGTCGGCGACTGACTCCGAGCAAGCGTGGGTGAAGCGCCGCCGGCTTGCAGTGGAGAAGCAGGTGACTACAACTGAGTCGACAATGACGATTGATCAGCTGCAGTGCTCGGCCAAGCAGAAAGGCAGCACCCTGCTGAATTCCGCCCAGGCAGGCAAACTTCTCGAGCTTGCCTCGCGGCTGCATTGGGTGTGGAGGTTGTCATTGTCAAATTGTCACAGTTTTCCTGTCATCGTCAGTGTCAATGTCGACCGTCATTGCTGCCACAGCTTCCAGTGGGAAGCGCAAGTGTCACAACAGCTGAGGTAAAGAAGCGAAGGTTTGAGGCCCAGCAAATGGGCAATTTGAGGAAGACCGAGAAGTTGTCTCCTGAGGACTACAGCGCTCGTGCCAAGACACTTGCCTGGCCAATCATTCTCCATTCTGTCATTATAATATAATGATTGCGAGCGCATTCTAATTGTGTCCCCAAGGAAGCAGCAAAAGGGTGATGAGGAAAGGGCGCCCGACTTAGCTTCCTAGCCTGTCTGTGTAAGAAGCGCTAGCCTTCCTCAGCGCCTTTGCTTGCCACCAAAGGCCAAGAAATCCCAGCAAATTGAGAAGAAGTTCGCCCGCAAGACTACCCCCAATTTGGCTGGCGCGCTCCTTGAGCGGCAGAATTGGGCAGGTAGTGAGTGTGTAACCAGCCACAATCTTTGGGCAGCCAAGGCTGGTCTATGTGGCCAAATGTGTCACCTCCCCAGCGGAGGCGCGAAGTCTCATTCGGCAAGTTGAAAGCCGCTGAGACGACATCCTTGATGGACGCAACAGCCTTCATTGTGCGAGATGTCTTGGATCCTGGTCAGCGTATCTCGTGGCGGGCGAAGTTGGCGGGGGGGGTGGTCTTGACCACCAAGCTGCATGGGCCCTGGATCAAGTGCCCTTGCCTGCTGTTTTGTGATATTGTGCTCCAGGCACCAGCCAGCCAACCCCCGACTTGAACTTGCAACCAGTTTTTACATTTTCCTGAGCATGTCGCCGTCCCTGTCAAATGATACTTGTCATTGTAATTTAATTTGTCAGTGTCAATTTTTCTTGAGCTAAGGTATAGCGGTGCGGCCAGCATCTCGACCAAGAGGTACCTGGTCCCCTCAGTTTGACAAAGCGCACCCGGCCCTGGCTGAGATCGCCCGCCACTCTCTCATCACTCACGGCCGCGCTGGTGGCTGGGTATGCCGTGCTGCTGGGCTGCATTTTGCCGGGTTGCCACACCAGCCTTTGTCCTATTTGCCACTTGGTGAACTTGAAACAGCTGCCAGGATGTGAAGCAGGTCACTGGGAACACGTCGCACACTGTCGTGCTGGCGGCAGTGTCAGAGAAAAAGTACCCCGGCAAGCACACTGTCACGCATGACAGCCGTAGCTTTATGAGCTGGCCTTTGGTCCGGCGTGTTGCGGCCAGCAACCTGAACCAGGCATCCTTGTAGTTCAATAATAGTAGGTGCCCTGAGCCTGCCGGAAGTCTGTCATCACTCTCGTCCTTGTATTATTAAAGACTGGTGCTTTTCAAATCAATTGGAACCTCGTCGCCCAACCTGTCAGTTTCCAATACTAAGTCAGTCAAGTCAGTTTCAATTGTAAGTGAAATACTGCCGTCAGGCTCGGTAGGTCAGTTCGACATTGACAATTGACAATGGCGACTGACAATGACTTTTGACTTGAAGGGCCAGACCTTTTAATTACTTGTCGGCCAGCGGGGGAGCTGCAGACTGGAAGAAAAAGTAGTAAATGGCGTGGTGGGGCCCCCTCCGCCCCCCCCCTTAGCGAGTCCGGGGCGCCCCCGATCCCGTAAGGGGGCACCCCCCCCTTAGCGAGTCCGGGGCGCCCCCGATTCCGTAAGGGGAACAATTTGGCCCGCATATCCTTAAGGAGCGCTTCAAATAACAGGTCCATTCCGTAAGGGGGGGGCCGCCACGGCCCCCCCTTAGCGAGTCCCACGGTGTTCAGCCGGGACGGAAAGTTGTGAAAATGCTTCTTAAGGATATGCATTCCATTGGCGTCACCGAAGCTTTTTGGCCCTTAACTTGTGTCATTGTCAGCCTCCTCGCGTGGACCCAGCACTGCCCGGCGCCGCCCCCAAATGCCTTTGATGCAGTGCAGGTTGAAACATTGTCGAGTGGTTGATGGGACGTTGCCTTTAACACCCGTTGCTGTTTTTGGCTTGCAGGAGTGGTCATTGTCAATCAGCCAGTGTCTTAAATAGTCCTCCGCCGCCGGTCATGTCCGGCTTCGTGTCTGGCCGGGATGCTGATGACTTTGGCTGGCCACAGCCACCCACAGAGGTGCCCTTGACCCAGAAGTCTGTCGGTGCGTCGGAGTCCAACAGCGGCGAGTGCCAGTCTGAGGAGGACATAGTGATGAAGCGGCCCGCTTCAAAGGTAGACGCAGGGCATGCCCACAGCCCTGCAAAAAAGGTGGCCAATTCGTCAATGTCAAACAAGAAGCCGGCCAAGAAGCAAACAGAGAAGCCGACGAGGGCCATCAAAAAGAAAGCCATGCCTGTCGCCACTGTCAGCAAACCCGACATGGAGGACAACAATGCGGAGCCCCCCGCAATCATGAAGAAGCCCGCGGCCAAGAAGCCATCGATGGGAGACCCTGCCACGACTGGGTGCTCCAAATGCTACTTCCGCGGGTGTCGAGCATGCAACTGGCGCGGGTCTGTCCAGAAGCGCGCCCGGCTCACCGGCGACAAAAACACGGACAATCTGGCCGAGCAAGGCGATCCAAAGGATGTTGATTGACACTGACGATTGACAATGAATTTCTGAAATGACGGCTGGCATTCTCAAACACATGCAGCCTGGTCGGGCATTTTGAATCGTGTGGCTGCTGCGGAAAAAAGCCACAATTGTTTTGCCCTGGTCTTTGTCATGTCATTGTCGGTTCTTTTGCCCGCACGCCCAGGCCATGCCCTTGAAGCAGTTGAAGAAGGTCATCCGGATCGGGTCGGACTGCACCGGCCTAGGCACTGATGCCATTTCTTGTGCCAGGCCAGGGCCTTGGTAGCTTCTGGTAATTGCAATGGCCTTGAAAACTTGATTTGAAAGTCGTGTCAGTTCTGTGCAGCTTGTGTGGCTCACCCATCTGCGGCAAGAGCCTGCCACAGTCAGGCTGAAGTTGGTGTTCAAGAACATCTTCTGCTCAGACGTCAGCCGTCATTGTCGCCAAGTTCTGAAACACAGCCGTCATCGTCCCAAAAAGCTGTTCAGGCAGCCTTCCCATGTCAGCCGTACAGCGCCGAGGCTGCACCTTCAGACGCAGCCTGTCAGCCATCGGTTTGGCAATCCACTGGAGCAGTTTAAAATTTCATTAACCTATAATCGGCTTAGCCGAGGACGAGTGAGCGTGTGTGTGAGTGGTGTAAGTGTGAGTGCGAGTGTGACAGAGTGAGAGAGTGAGAGAGAGAGAGACACAGAGAGTGAGAGAGAGAGAGAGAGAGAGAGAGTGAGAGAGAGTGTGAGTGAGAGTGAGTGAGAGAGTGAAGAGTGAAAGTGAGAGGGAGAGGCAGAGCGGTTTTGAGAGTTAGAGTGGGAGTGTGAGCGCGTGAGTGCCTGCGAGTTGTCAATTTCAATTGCCAGTTGTCATTCAGTCGGCGGGTCGGTTAGCTAAGTCACTCATCCATTAAAGTGTTTCACTCATTCGTTGAATCACACATTCAATCGTTCAATCATTAAACTCATTGATTTGTTTTCTCAGGAGTTCACCCTTTCATCCATTCATCCATCCATTGTCATTCATTCGTTCGTTCATTCGTTCTTTCCTTGATTCATTCATTCCTCCGTCCGTTCATTCGTTCATTCATTCATCCATCCATCCACCCATCCATCCATTCCATCCATTCATTCATTCATTCATTCATTCATTCATTCATTCATTCATTCATTCATGCATTCATTCATTCATTGATTTCTTTTATGAATTCTTTATTGTTATGTCTTTCTTGCTTTCTTTCTCTATTTGTTTTTTCATTTCTTTCTTTATTTTGTTTCTTTCTTTCTTTCATTTGTTTGTTCGTTCTTTCATTCGCTCATTCATTGGTTCACTCTTTCCTTCGTTCATACATTCATTCATTCATTCATTCATTCATTCATTCATTCATTCATTCATTCATTCATTCATTCATTCATTCATTCATTCATTCATTCATTCATTCATTCATTCAGTCATTCATTCATTCATTCATTCATTCATTCATTCATTCATTCATTCATTCATTCATTCATTCATTCATTCATTCATTCATTCATTCATTCATTCATTCATTCTTCATTCATTCATTCATTCATTCATTCATTCATTCATTCATTCATTCATTCATTCATTCATTCATTCGTTCACTCACTCATTCATTCATTCATTCATCCGTCCATGAAATCATTAACTCATTCATTCGTTCATTCATTCATTCGTTCACTCGTTCATTCACTCATTCATTCATTCATTCACTCATTCATTCATTCATTCACTCATTCACTCATTCACTCAATCGTTCATTCATTCATTCATTCATTCAATCATTCATTCAGTCATTCATTCATTCATTCATTCATTCATTCATTCATTCATTCATTCATTCATTCATTCATTCATTCATTCATTCATTTGATGTCATTTCAGTTCATATCATTTCATTCATTTCGTTTGTTCGTTCGTCATTCGTTCATTCATTCATGTGTTTGTTCAATCAATCATTCATTCATCCATCCATCCATCCATTTAATTTATTCATTCATTCATTCATTCATTCATCCATTCATCCATTCATCCATTTCATTCATTCATCCATCCATCCATGAAATCATAAACTCATTCATTCGTTCATTCATTCATTCATCCATTCACTCATTCATTCATTCATTCATTCATTCACTCATTCACTCATTCGCTCATTCATTCATTCATTCATTCATTCATTCATTCATTCATTCATTCATTCATTCATTCATTCATTCATTCATTCATTCATTCATTTCATTCATTCATTCATTCATTCGTTCACTCACTCATTCATCCACTAATTCATTCATTCATCCATTCAATCAATCAATCAATCATTTCATTTCATTTCATTTCATTTCATTTCATTTCATTTCATTTCATTTCATTTCATTTCATTTCATTTCATTTCATTTCATTTATTAATTTCATTATTTTTCTTGTTTATTTTTTTCTTATTTATTTAATTTTGTTTATTTATGCATTTATTTCATTATTATTGCTTTCATTCTTTCATTAATTGATTCATTCATATTTATTCATTCGTTCGATTTTCATTCGTTGATAAATTCAGCTAGTTAGAATCAGGCAGGCAGGCAGTCAGTAAGTCAGCCAGTCACTCAACCAGCCAGCCTGCCAGTCAGTCAGTCAGTCAGTCAGTGAGTCAGCAGCCCGCACAGTCAGTCAACAAGACAATTTGGCAATTGGACTGACGAGGAAACACAAAATGCCAGCCAGCCACCCACCCAGCCAGCAGGAGCCAGGAGATCAGGCACGGCCAATAACAGGCCAGCAGCCGTCGTTATGGATGATTGTCGTCGCTGGATTGCTTTCCGGCTGGGCCCCGCTGTGCTATAATAAGGTACGGCTGGGAAGCGGAAAGGCAGTTCCGACCCACGGGATCTTTCCCAGCAAGTGATGGATTATGTGACGGCTCGCCGCCCACGTGCAGTGGTGTTAGAGAACGTGGCGGCGCTGGCCAAGCACGAGAAGTACCGTGCTACTTTCAAGTTCATCATGACGACCTTTAAGAAGCTGAAGTATCAGGCGAAGGCCTTTGTCTTGGACAGCCGGGACTTCGGATTGCCTCAGCGCCGCCACCGCTGCTACATTATTGCCGCATGTCAAGCGCCCCAAGGCTGTCAATGTCAACCTCGAGAGTGTCTTGGCCAAGAAGCCCAAGGAGACTCTGCCGGACGCCCCAGGTGCCCGCCGCAACATCAAGGCTGCCTTGAGGAAGCTGCGGAAGGATGGTGTTGACCCGACGAAGCAGGAGTGCTGTGTCGACATTGCTGCTGGCGTTAAGTTCCAGAAGGTGTCTACCAACTGCTTGCCCACACTCACACGGGCAAGAGGCAAGACGAAGGGCTTCTGGTTCACCAAGGCGCTGCCTGTCGTTCGTGTTGCGCCTTTCAGTGGATCTGAGTGTGTCATGGCCCTTGTTTGGTCTCGGTGACATGTGCGGCTACTCAAACAGGCGCACCGCATGATCTGCGTCGAGGACATGGTGGCGCTTCAGGGCTTTCACCTCTCCGAATCGACGGGCGCCACAGGAACGGTGTCTGAGGCTCAGCTGGGTGGGATGCTCGGCAACAGCATGTCAGTCCCCGTTCTGTGCCAAGCCGTGAAGAGCGCCCTGCTGGCCAGCGGCCTGATTGTTGAGAAGTGACACTGGCAATTTAGCCATGTTGTGAGAAGTTGCTGCTGAGCGGTTGTGGTTTGCAATTCACCACCAGCCGTTGAATTAAAGTTAGATCACCGAAGATTGCATTTCGCGCCAGTAAAGGGAGGCTTGCCTGCTATTATTTGTCATTGTTGATATTGCCACACCTGGCTTCAACACATAGTGATCGTAGTGGTGTGTGATGCCAGTGTCGTGTGGCTCATTCAGCGGAGTCGTAGTAGTCATTGTCGCTCCAGCATTGTCATGGCGCCCAAAACGAACCCTGGGGCCAAGCCCGCTGCTGCAGGCTGGGTGGCTAGCCTAAAAAGGCTTGATCAATCGCCCGACATGCGCTGGCAGGCCAGCCGTCCACCAAGGACAAGAATGCCTCCGTGCCGCAGTTCAAGTCGCTCAACCTTGAGCACATGGGGCGTGTCCAGGAGGCATGGGACTTCATCATGTCGCCATAGCCTCAGCCAGCTTGTGTTTGTGTTTCACATCGTGGGAGTCAGTAAGGCTGGATGAATTCCAGAACATCTCCTCCCGGGAGCCACTCAGTCTGGCAGAAGGTGGGTCTGCCGTTCCAGTAGACTTGCTGGTCATCAAGAACCGGCTGCAACAGTGCCCGGGCAGCTGGAGTGTCACAGGGGGTGGAAATGCGGCCTGGGTGAATTGGCACTGGACGGTCAACCAAGTGCCGATTTTGGAAAGCGGGGTGTCGTTTCTGCGGGACGCCAAGTTCAGGGAGCCTATGCCCCTGAAGGTCACTGTCGTCGTGAGTGACAGCTTGAGCAACCCATGCAACGTCACACACCGGGCGGGGTCCCTTTTGAGAAGGATCAGTCAGGAGGAGCTTCACCACGCGTGGATTCTGGCAACTTACCGCGATGTCAAGGATGGCAGGCTGGTTCAGGACAGACTGTGTTGACACGGTCCAACTCCATGCACATCTGTTTAAAGATGAAATGCGCTTGGCTTGGCTGACTCTATCCCATTTTTGAACTAAGTCATCCTTGTCTGAGTCTGAGTCTGTGTCAGTCGTCGTTGTAGTAATTTTCATCAGACGATGTTTTTCTGACTGCGGTAGTGATGTGTTAGTGCCTGCCAGGACTGGGTCAAGGCATGGCTTAGCAGCATCATCACCTACCAGGCCAGCCCCTCCGAGTCCGAGATTGACGCCTTCTGGCAGTCAGCCCAGATTCAAGAAGAGGTGGGTATTGACTTCGAGGGCACCTACTACTCTGTAGTCGCTGCCCCAGCGAAGTAATGAGCCCTTAGGTCAGTCTGTCAGTGTCCCAGTGGCCCGCACACTGTCAAAATCTATCCGTCATCATGGCCGTTTGTTGTGGGAACTATGTTGGCCTCAGCCGCCATCCGAACCAAGGTTCAGCGGCTCTTCCAAGTCGGGACGTACCGCGCCATGCTGGAGCGGCATAACAAGGGCAAGAAGATCGGGGTGGAGCAGCTTTTCCGTGACTTCAGCAAGCTCACTGTCGCTGCTGGAGAGAAGATTACCCTGAACTACCTCACCAGCGCAGCGTCCATCTTCAACAAATTCTTCGCCAGCAATGTGCTCAAGGACACCGCTTTTCCGTTGCAGGTCTGTCAATTGTCAAGTATTTTCATTGTCATTGTCGGGTGTGTCAATATCCAGTCATTGTCAGCCACCGCCACATCAGCCAGTGTTTGCGGTGTCCTCAACTTGTCTGGCAGGAGATGGCCTTCCCAGCCGATGAGCTTTTCGGGAAGAGGACTCCGATAGATTCCGTCGCCAAGCTAGAGGACCTCATCAAAATCGCTCGCAGTGATGTGGAAAGCATCAGCTGGCTTTTCACGTCCTTGTGCGATTATGTGCTGAACGGGGTCTGCAAAGTCGCAGAAATGAACAGCACAGTCCTGAGCGGAGGCAAGTCGAATCCGAAGGGGCTGCCTGGAAAAATATGTTCAACCCCCGGCCGGCCGGTGTCAATCAATGTCAACGTTGAACTTGTAATGTGTGTCAGGCTGCGTGTGATAGTTCATCTCAGGCTGTACCATGTTTGGCTGTGGAAGCGGGAGAATTTGTCGCTGTTGCTGGCAAAGATTGAGATGCACGTGGATCAGGAGGACGTTGCCATTATCAGGCCAGTAAGCGTTGTAGTAGCAGCTGAGGTTGTCCCCAATGATTGCCCGCCATTGTCCTGCCTCTTCTCAGTTTCCTGTCGATTGTTGCAAGTCCGACAAAGTGTCCCAACAATGTCCCAAAGGGCCCCCGCCCTGTTTTCATCACTCAAGAATTAGACCATTGCCAGGCGTGCCCTCGCCAGCCACACCTCCTACCGGGAGCACTTTGGCGGGTGGCCTTTCAACCGGGCCACTCTGACCCAGAGGTTGGAGGGAGCGACCAAACCCGTCCAGAACCTGTCCTGGCTTGGTGCCCTGAGTGCGGTCGGGCAGCTTGCTGCGAAGTTCGCTGCTGACGTAGCCTACACGGCGAAGTGGGACGGCGTGCTGAAGGGATCAGTGCGGTGGGGGGCCGGTCTTCAGGAGTTCCTCGAGCACACTGATGTTGCGCCACTATGGTCGAAGGTGTCCGGCTCCGAGAAAAATGACGCCGTGCCCATGGGCAATGACAGTCTTTTGGTGTCGGCTGATGAGCAGCTCGATTCGTTTGTCTCCTTTGTCGTCAGCGAGGCCAAGGTCACTGTCAAAGAAATGAAGGACGATGATGCGTTGCAGGTGCGGGATGCCGTCGACGATTCGAAGACACTGGTGTCATCTCTCTTGTCAACTGTCGATGGGTCAGTGTCATGCCAGCAGCTCGCCCTTGCCCTCCGTGCCCTGGAGGTGTCCAAGGTGCGCGGCAGCCCCAAAGCTGGCACTGTGCTGTTCTGGTATGACAACGAAAGCAGCGGCGAACAGAGCTCAGACCCAAGGAGGTCGCTGACTCCGCTGAGGAGGGACAGCTCGAGAAGACGATAATGGCTGCCATGTCGATCAGGGAGCCTGAGGCGCCCGACTGGGATGGAGATGAGGCCCCGGTGCTGCGCCCGCAAACTTGTGATGTCTATATCTTCACTGATGGCGGGCGGTCCACGCGTGGGACCAACTTCGCGAGCATTTTCACCAAGACTGCTGGGAATGTGGCCCAAAGGCGGGTGAACTTAATCTACAGCGAAGAGACCGTCACGGAGCACCGCAAGGCAGCCTGTGTTCTCCTTGTGATCTGTCCGTGTGCATCAATGCTGTCTGCAATGCTTGCATTCCCGTCTTGACAAGTGAACTGATTCAAAGCCCGCCTCAGCCTTTGGAGCGCGAGGCCCGCGCTGTGAGCGGTGGCGCCCGGGACCGCTCCGCCGCTTGCTTGAGTGTTTGAAGTCGTCGTTGGCCCATGCCACACAAATAACAATAATAGTGTCAGCTTCTGGCTTGACAGGTGCATGTGCAAATCATTTGCAAGTAAGGTCTTGTGTTGAAGTTGGTGGTGTGTCGCTGTTGCGCCTGTGGCCAGATCTCACAAATGTAGGCCCAGTCAGACAATGACATGGATTTGCCGTTGTGTTTTTCTAATTAGAAAGGCAGCTGTTTCTTGGCCTTTTGTTGCCGCATGTCAAGGGCTTTAAGTCTGTGAGTCTGTGCGCTCGTTGTCAGTGTCCAGTTGCCAGCAGTCAGTGTCTCAGGTGTTCCACCTCCAGCAGCTCGAGACGATCCACGTTGTCAGCTCCAATGACACACCTCTTGCCGAAATCGTCGGGTCCAGGAAGAATCTCCATCACCAAGGCTCAACAGCAGGCGACAGTGTTTACGGAGTGTCGAAGAACCCATTGGATGCCGAGTCCCTCATCACCCGCCTGCCTGGGCATCGAGACGAAGGCCAAGTTGTTGGGAGCGGCCAGGGTGTCTGACCAGTCCAGGGGAAGGCGCAAGTCAGGTTCTGATGCGGCGGCTGGGTCGTCGTCTGGAGCTGAGGTTGGAGCGCCGGAGCCCATCAATTGGTCAGCCCCTCACAAGCACATGGTGGAGGAGTTGGCCCACAGGTTCAAACCTCGTGTGGTGTACTTGCTCACTGCATCTTGCCCGACAACAATCTTGCCTCTCCTGGCTCAGGGCATCCCTGTCTGTGCTGTCGGCGCCTTGTCTGCAATCAACCTGGCCACGCTTTTCAAGTTTCTGGGTCTCAGCAGTTTTCCAATTTTGCTAAGTAGTCGTTGTTGTTGGCCAATGACTGTGACAGCAGTTCCTTCTATATCACCACCAGGCTACACAGCGGATCATTGCACCTGGCTTCGCGCAGAGTGCCAGAAGCTGATCTTCCACAGCTTCACGGACGCCAAGAGTCGGCACTTCAAAGCCCCGCTTGCCAAGCTGCTCAAGAGTGCTCTCACGCTTGATGATGACAATGGCGGAAATCCGAAGAAGAGCAAGAAGCAGGCCGTCAAGGGAAGCAACAAGAAACGCCGCAAGTCTAACCAGGGCAAGACGACGACCAGCAAGAAGCCGCGTGCCGAGGACGACAATAACGAGGAGGGCGGCCACGACGACGAGGAGGGCGCCGGCGATAACATGTCTGACCTGGAGGCCTGCTTGGTTAATAAACTGACTGTGCTTGAAAGGCATGGTGTCCCAATCTGTACCTTGACACAGCCTTGTGTTGCCCAGGTGGCGGAGGAAGAGCTCAACTCGGAGGAGTGAGAGTGGGTCACTGTCTGAGTCTGAGTATAAGCCTGCCATTTAGGGCATTGTCATTGTCATTGGGTGGCATTGTCATTGTCCTGCCGCTTTCGGCGGTTATAGTCATCAGGTGATTTTGGAAATGCGTGCTGGGCATTGTACTGCCCCGGCGCTGGTGATTGTCGATGATCTTCAAGAGTCGTTTGCTGGCTGCCAACTTGTCTAGCAGGCAGCGCAGGCCCACGTGATGAATCCCTGAAAGCTGTAGTCTGAAATCTGTCAATTATTATTTGCGTTTCGTAGTTCAACGTCATCAGCCCGAGGAATAACTCAAAATGTCATGGCCTTTTGATAAGGGCCAGAACTGGCTTTACTTGCCAGCTGCAGAGTGATAGAAGTAAAGAGCGGCACTGACGCATTGTTCTGTTCACAGTGCTGGCGCCGTTCCTTCATTTGATTGTCAGTGTCACGAAGGCCATGTGTTGGTGTCCTTTCGGCCCCTATCAAGCTGTTGGAGGTTGGTCCAGATTCACTTCCGGCTTGACATTGACATTGATGCGGCATTGAACTTAGAGGGCACTGCACCGTGGCTCCCCAGCTGGCTTAGCCATCATTGTGCTGTCGCCCACCAATGCCACCAATGCCACCAATGCCTCCGGTGAAGCACCTCAAGCAGCTTCGAAGCGACCGCCTTCAACTGCTGAGGCCGCCGAGCTGACAGTTGGTGACACCAGTGACACCAACTGTGTCAATGCCAATATGTGTAAAGACCTGGCTCGGAACAGCCCAAAGCCTGACAACAAGCTTGTTGTTGCCAATGACACTGTCCTCCCAGACAGTGATGAAGAAACCTGGGTTTTGCCAGGTGCCAGCCCTTGAGTTGGCGCGTGCGGGGGGGGGGGGGGAACCAGGCATGTGCTGCGCTCATTCGTTGTATAATCTTGGCCGTTGTGATTGTTTGACATCATGGTGGAACATCGCACCCTGTCACGGATTGCTGCGCGCAGGCGGCTTGATCTTATCGTCCTGAGCTAAGCTAGCCCACCAGCTTGCAAGCAGTGTTCAAGAAGCAATCTGCCTGCCGAATTGCCAGGCACCAGCTGGCTGTGTTTCGCATTGGAAGGAAAATGCTAGTCCGGCTGCTCTGCATGTCTGGGTGGGCAAGGGCATTTATCAAGCATGGTTGGTAGTTGGTTTGCTGGAGCTGAATGTCTGAAAACAACTGGCACCACAGAGTTGACGATTGGGTGTCATGTCATTGTCATTGTCACTGTTGTTGTTGTTGCCCCGTTCGGCTTAGCATACCACCGATGGCGATTGAAGTGCCAGAAGTAGACCTCGTTAAGGGGCGGGCTGACTTGCAACGTTGACTGACTGGGCACATCAAGCTTCCCAGGGTCAAGCCCGGGCGCTGCCACAGAGAAGCAATCAAGCCATGGAAGGTCAGTTGTCAGTGGCGCTCAGCTGCTTCACGAACCACAAATTGTCATTGTCCATAGTGGCAATGGTGAATGGTTAAGTGAATTCGCCGCAGGTGAAGGCTGCCAGGAACATCGTGGCAGCTACTTTGCATTCCTCTCATTGAGTGCAGTTTTTGTTCGACGGGCATTGTCATTGTCGCTGTGTCGTGAGTGTCATCACGGCTCATCTGGCGCGCAATTTTTTGGCCATGACCGAATCTTGATGCATGTGCGGCTGAATGGTATTAAGGTTTACCAATAATTGTGTTCACATCCTGAGATGGCAAGAAAAATGTATCGTCGATAAACCCTTCAAATATTAAATTACTCAATTCAACAATTTGAACCGCATATTTCGAATGTCCTTAAGGAGCGCCCAGTCTAGTACATTGGCGGCTTCATTTTCCCAACTATTCTACAATCAGGCCAAGCAAGTCTTAGATTGTTTCTTGCAATCGTTGGGCCAAGGAGCTCTCCCATTCGGCCCGCAACCAAGAGCCACGGCTGTCGCCCGGAGGTGGCCTCTTCTCACCAAGCGCGAATGCCGCCATGACCAAATCCTCCGAATCCCACGCCGGCGCGTAACCCCGGACAACATTGCCAGAAAAGCGGGCACGTCATCGGAGCTTGGTCCGACGCAACCGGCAGAAGCCCCCATTCCGGGGAACAAATTCGTCAACTCACTTGTCTTAGGACACATGGCTGTTGGGCCAGAAGAACAGGAATCTGGGTGAATTACAGCGACCTCGCGCGGGGATCTGCGACATCTGCGACTTCTGCGACCTCACCGATGAAGTTCCTCCACGGCGTCCTGAATTTGTTGCACGAAATTCCCTCCCCCCCTCTCTTTCCCTCCCTTCCTCCATCCCTCCCTTCCTCTCCTCCCTCGCCCTCCCTCTCCCTCCCGCTCCCTCCCCTCACTGCCATGGTGCGAATGGCTTGTTGCGCAAGTAGTTCATCCTAGCTCTTGCATGCGCTGCTGTCCTGTGATTCAAAAGTGAGGCATTGGTGCTGGGGATGTTGCTGCTGCATCGTCGTATGTTCGTGCCTCGAAGCTCGATTGCAAGCGGTCCTGCCGGTGACGCTGGCAACGTTCTGTATCTTATTCTCGTTCGCAGCTTTCTGCAAGGCAGTGACTTTCCAATTCGAGGAACCGGAGCAGCGCTGGAGCTGGCAAGATTGGGCTCATCCCCTAAGGGCCAGGAATTGGAGTGATACCAGAGTGCTGGGGACATGCAGGAAGCCCAATTGGATGGAAACACAGGCATGTCGGTACAGTTTACGTACATGCGCCTCATATCACCTCATGCAGCGTGAATTTGGCTCCTGGCGCAGTGGCTGCAGCCTGCCTCAGCTGAGTTGGCAAGGCGGCGTCAAACATGCGCGGAAACATTGAGCTCCAAACGCTTCCGACTCTTTTCAGCGCCGGTTTGCTTGCTTACCTCAGGCGTAACGGTGAAGCACCCCGTTTTGCTCTGTGAAGCTGAGCCACTGGCGAGATGCTTCCAGCTCTGGAGGTCAGGAACTCGCATCTCATTGGAAGCCAAGCGCGCCAGCTCGGTGATCTGGCAGGGAGACGCGGCAACACGAAAGCATTCCTGCCAAGTCTTGTGCACCCTGTCTTGTTTTCCAAGTTTCATTTGGCGCCTGGCGCAGTGGCTGCAGCCTGCCTTAGCTGAGTTGGCAAGGCGGCGTCAAACATGCGCGGAAACATGAGCTCCAAACGCTTCCGGCTCTTTTCAGCAACGCTTTGTTTGCTTACCTCAGGCGTAACGGTGAAGCGCCCCGTTTTGCTCTGTGAAGCTGAGCCACTGGCGAGATGCTTCCAGCTCTCGCATGTCATTGGAAGCCAAGCGCGCCAGCTCAGCGATCTGGCAGGGAGAAGCAGCAACACGAAAGCATTCCTGCCAAGTCTTGTGCACCCTGTCTTGTTTTCCAAGAACCAGATCAATAGTTGCCAACATATTAGTAACTTTTTTCAGCCTCCCCTCCCTTCCTCCATCCCTCCCTTCCTCTCCCTCCCTCTCCATCCCTCTCCCTCCCTCTTCCTGCCTCTCCCTTCCTCCCTTCGTCCCTCCCTCCCCTCCTCTCTTTCCCTCCCTTTTTGCAGCCCTCCCCCCCTCTCCCTCCAACTCCCTCCCTCTCCCTCCAACTCCCTCCCTCTCCCTGCCTGCCTCTCCCTCCGTCTCCCTCCTCTCTTTCCCTCCCTTCCCTCCATCCCTCCCTTCCTCTCCCTTCCTCCATCCCTCCCTTCCTCTCCCTTCCTCTCCCTCCCTCTCCCTCCCTCTCCCTCCCTCCCTTCATCCCTCCCTCCCTCCCTTCGTCCCTCCCTCACCTCCTCTCTTTCCCTCTCTCCCTCCCTCTCCCTCCCTCTCCCTCCCTCTCCCTCCCTCTCCCTCCCTCTCCCTCCCTCCCTTCGTCCCTCCCTCCCCTCCTCTCTTTCCCTCCCTTCCCTCCATCCCTCCCTTCCTCTCCCTTCCTCCATCCCTCGTCCCTCCCTCACCTCCTCTCTTTCCCTCTCTCCCTCCCTCTCCCTCCCTCTCCCTCCCTCCCTTCGTCCCTCCCTCCCCTCCTCTCTTTCCCTCCCTTCCCTCCATCCCTCCCTTCCTCTCCATTCCTCCATCCCTCCTTCCTCTCCCTTCCTTTCCTCCCTCCCTTCGTCCCTCCCTCCGGGTTCCGCTTACCAAAGGGGCAAGTTGGGGCCCTCTGAAAGCAGCCTGGGCCCCCGGCGCAGGGTTGGAGTTGGAGCCCCAGAGGTTCCTATCAGCGGCAGCTCTCAGAGGAGAACCCCTTCCGGTGCTTTTGGAGGCGAAGGGCGCGCTGATCACATAGGTTGCAACGGGAACCAAAAGGTGAAACGAACTCAATTTTGGAGTCACCCTAGTTTGACGCCGGCGCAAATGCTCAGAAATCCAGAAAGCTCAAATGATGGTCAGGATGGTCAGGATGGTCAAGGCAGAGGCTCCCCCTGTCCCCCCTGTATCGCACTCCAAGGGTACCTTATGCCCAGAAGGGAACCGGTACACTGTTGTGGATCAATTTAGGTCCCTGGGTCTATCCTGCGGATCGGCTCACTCCAGATGTCCTGTTTTGCTATGGATCGCTGAGAGTGGATTCGCAAGGTCTAATGTACACATGAAAGGTTTGTACAAAAGAGGGCCTTGAGCCAATAAATTACGGATTGCTCAGAGATCAACCTATGTACAAAACACGAGACAAAAACAGACACAAATTTCTTTTGATCTCTGGCATCCTGAATTCCGTAGCCTAATCTTCATGTATTTAATCATGAAATTCCGTAGCCTTCTCGAAATTAAAATTCATCCCTTTTCTGTCGGATGATTCGAACTGTGCAGAGCGTCATGCAGCAAAATGAGACGTCAAAGTCGGATGCCTAATTGCATCAAAATGTGGCGCAAAAACTATTTACACGTGCAGGACGCATGTGAAAATATTGGTCACTCGGGGTAAATCCGTGTAGAGGATGAGGACCAATCATCTTCGGATCGATTTGGAGTTTTCGGAGTTAGCTCTTTCGAGGTTGGTATTGTCACTGGCTGCAAAATTGAGATCATGAATGATCAATCATTTTCCCGCAAGGGGTTGATTCACTACTTCTTCCATTGGTAGTAATGTCCGGCATAATGCCTGCTGTCGAACCAGTATCGCTCACTCCAATCTTCCCATCCTTCATCTGCGGGTGCCTTGTTGTACTTCTTGGATGGATTGGTGGATGAGGATGAGATCTCCTTCTTCTTCTGGTAGTGTCCTGCAGCTCTGGCCGAATCGCGTTTCTTGGTTTCGGATCGGCTCTTGATATGCACCATCAACGGACTGTGTGAATCTTGATCATTGTTGCCATTCATGAGCATCTCGTTGTTGATGTGCTTGAACTTCTCTGAGGACATGACGTGATAATCTTCCATCACCATTGAATGGTCATCCCTCATCTCTTCCAATTGCTGAGCTGACATCTTTTGTTCTTCATCTTCGCGGAATTGAGTTTGTTCTTCCGTCCTGCTCCAGTGGAAGACAAATGTCACCATGCAATCAGGAAAAGTCTTGTCATATCCAGATCCAGTTTTCGTATAGAGGTGGTGTCGTACGATGGACTTCAGGGTGCTGGATGACTCAGAAGACACTTCCAAACGTTCGCATAATGGAAGATTGGATGGCTGATTCCAAACCTCCTTGAACTTCTGCATGATGTTGTGCATCAAACTATTGTCCGGAAGATACACTTGCTGATACTTGGAGAATGTATTTGCAGACTTGTTCGCATCTCCTGTGAGGATGTCAGCCGTGTGTTCCGCCATGAGTGGCATGACATGGTTCTGGAAATCTTCCCTCACTGCACCGTGGCTCATATTCGGATGGACGTGGAAAACTCCAACGGTTGCATATGGAAGTCCTGCCCTCGTGACATGCCGTGTATCATAGTATTTTGTCGGAAATTCCGTGGATTTCGGCATGGCGCCTCGAAGTTCGTTGTTCTCCTCGATTTGGATGACAATGATTTCTTTGTTCTTGCCGTACCCCTTGACATCGGATCGAGGTGGAAGTCTGCTGCCAATGTATTGTCCTTGCCCTTTCTCAAACATGTCCGGTCCTGTTGTCGCCAAGCAATCTGGAGTCGGATCGTTGTAGGATGGATCGGAATGTCCGCCTTCGAAGCCGAAAAAGCATCGGAACATGCCGAATGTCGTTCCCCAGTTGCTGGATCGTGTTGAGATATATCGGGCCAATAACTCAACTCGTGCATGCTGGCCTCCTCGTACGAAACATCCAATGGCCTTCGCTGACCAAGATTTGATCACGATCCCCTTGAATCCGTTGTGGATGAGCAACTTGATAAGCTCCTTGGTCTTGGGATCGTTCGGATAAAGAAGGACGTCAATCTCGTTGAGGCATAGGATCTGTGAGTGTTGGATGTCATGATCATTCCAATGACAGGTCTGTCCTTCATGGGCCAGTTCTTCAGTTCCTTCCCATTCAGCTTCGGATCCTTGGTGTAGTTGCCATGATTCATAGTGAGCACGTTCACAGCTCTGGTTGAATGGAAACCCTCTGGATCGGATGATTCTCCTGCGGGTTTCTGCATGGACTGTGTCAAGGATCTCAAAATGTCCGTGTGCGCCTTGATGGTCTTCTCATCATCATTGGTCCTGAGAGATTTCACACTGACCGGCAATCGAATGGGATAACCGGATGGATGTTGCTCTCGAAGGAATTCTTGCATTGTTGGCGCCTTCGGATCTTTGCTGACATAGTAGAACTCGTCTTCAGGAAAGTTGGCATCAGGATCAATGTGCCTGAGAGATCGAAGTTGGACTTCATTGAACTCCTTTTGTGCCTCGCTTGGATCGGTGGCATACATCGTCATGAAGTCCTTGAACTTGATTCTCATCTCTTCCATCTCTTCAGCAGCTTCCTTGGCTGTCATGTGTTGGTCGATGGTCACTTCCTGGAAGTCTCGGATGAAATCAATGATGTCGTTCTCGTCATGGAATTTGACTTCACTCTTGTGTTGAAATTCTTGCGCGACATCGGGATCCATCCTTTCTTCTTCCTTGGATGATTCATCTTCATGTCGCCTTCTTTTGTTTTCGCCTGATCTCTTCTCTGATTCCTCTTCGGATCGATGTACTTCTTCTCCACGTGTCTTCAGGAAGAATGCATGGGCGAATTCGGCGATTTTATCTTCACACTGTTCGCAATCATCGGGTTTCAGATTTCTTCGCATCATCCAATAGTTCTGTTGAATGATGTGTCCAGTGGCATCGAATGACGCAATGATGTTCAGCGGCGGAATGACCTGATTTGTCAGAGCAGTGCGTTCCTCGACGAGTCGAATCCCGTAGTGGGCGTCCTTGGTGAATGCAAAAATAATCAATGCATCACGTCCAGGCGGTGCATGAGTCAATGCTGCATCGGAAGGTTCATCGTAATAGAGGATGTCGTCGATGCAAGCCAAGTGATTGTGCACTCTTCCACGAGGGGAACCGGACTTTCCCGGCTTCAATCCCTGTTCCAGAATCTTAGTCATTTGTTCATCACGAGTTGCATGGAACATGAAGGTCATGGGATATTTTGCGAAAGGTCGGATCTTCCGCTCTTCCTCAATGGATGGAGGTGCCGGTCGTCGCAATTGGTGTTTCTCGGGATGTCGAGCTTCATCACCTTTCTCTTCCGCATGTCGCCATGAATGATGGCTCTTGCCTTTGGATGATGTCGGAAGATCATAGCTCGGCTCCTTCTCCTGGTAGGTGTCTGGCTGCTCTGGATAGAGAGGTCTGCCCATGGTCCTGAGATCGACATCGCGTGAATGGCCACTTACACTTCGGACATACAACTCCATTTCCTTGTCAGTATAGTAATCATGTCCGTCGCCATAGAGTGCGGTGGTCGCTGCATGGGTATTCA
>CAUJNA010001494.1:0-73873 GCA_963377175.1 Effrenium voratum
AACTGGTCTGTCAAGCAATGTACCAGGCCCGTGAAACTGTAACCACGTCGGCTGCGCTCCATGGGTCCAAGTTATGAATGTCTGCACATCTTGCTCCAACATGATTTGAACACTCAAACCCGCAAGTCGAACAGATAAACGCGGTAGCAACCGGAGGAAGTTGCAAAGCAGTCGAGCGATCACCGTCAGAGATAGGGGGGGCATAGGTGAACATCTCCTCGACTCGGATGATGTCCGAATTCTGCACGTCAACAAGTGATTGATCCTGGGCTTAATGAGTGGAGAAGGACTCAAGGCGAGAAAGAATGCGTTGGTAACCTTGATGTTGCCAGTCGCGAATTGTCCACACCTGACTGTGTTCACCAGTCCCACCAATGGGATCAGTTACCCGCTTCCACTCCCGAAACGAGTTGTCTGGTAGGTCAGGTACGGCTTCTTCTGGTTGCCACAGCTGAGGTTGTCCTGGAGTATAGATCCGCACCCACTCCTGATCCTGCCAGACTGAATATTCGAGCCATGGGTGCTGCTCAGCGGTTCGGCCCGACGTCTGAGTTGCATCCTCGATGTCCATGCCGAAGTGAAAGACAGGGCGTACCGCGGGTCCGATCCAGCTAGCAAAGAAACAGTCACCATGCACAACCATGCACAACCAGCAACTACACAAGAAAACTGGTCTGTCAAGCAATGTACCAGGCCCGTGAAACTGTAACCACGTCGGCTGCGCTCCATGGGTCCAAGTTATGAATGTCTGCACATCTTGCTCCAACATGATTTGAACACTCAAACCCGCAAGTCGAAGAGATAAACGCGGTAGCAACCGGAGGAAGTTGCAAAGCAGTCGAGCGATCACCGTCAGAAATAGGGGGGCATAGGTGAACATCTCCTCGACTCGGATGATGTCCGAATTCTGCACGTCAACAAGTGATTGATCCTGGGCTTGATGAGTGGAGAAGGACTCAAGAGAAAGAATGCGTTGGTAACCTTGATGTTGCCAGTCGCGAATTGTCCACGCCTGACTGTGTTCACCAGTCCCACCAATGGGATCAGTTACCCGCTTCCACTCCCGAAACGGGTTGTCTGGTCGGTCAGGTACGCCTTCTTCTGGTTGCCACAGCTGAGGTTGTCCTGGAGTATAGATCCGCACCCACTCCTGATCCTGCCAGACTGAATATTCGAGCCATGGGTGCCGCTCAGCGGTTCGGCCCGACGTCTGAGTTGCATCCTCGATGTCCATGCCGAAGTGAAAGACAGGGCGTACCGCGGGTTCCGATCCAGCTAGCAAAGAAACAGTCACCATGCACAACCATGCACAACCAGCAACTACACAAAAAAACTGGTCTGTCAAGCAATGTACCAGGCCCGTGAAACTGTAACCACGTCGGCTGCGCTCCATGGGTCCAAGTTATGAATGTCTGCACATCTTGCTCCAACATGATTTGAACACTCAAACCCGCAAGTCGAAGAGATAAACGCGGTAGCAACCGGAGGAAGTTGCAAAGCAGTCGAGCGATCACCGTCAAAGATAGGGGGGGCATAGGTGAACATCTCCTCGACTCGGATGATGTCCGAATTCTGCACGTCAACAAGTGATTGATCCTGGGCTTAATGAGTGGAGAAGGACTCAAGGCGAGAAAGAATGCGTTGGTAACCTTGATGTTGCCAGTCGCGAATTGTCCACGCCTGACTGTGTTCACCAGTCCCACCAATGGGATCAGTTACCGGCTTCTTCTGGTTGCCACAGCTGAGGTTGTCCTGGAGTATAGATCCGCGCCCACTCCTGATCCTGCCAGACTGAATATTCGAGCCATGGGTGCTGCTCAGCGGTTCGGCCCGACGTCTGAGTTGCATCCTCGATGTCCATGCCGAAGTGAAAGACAGGGCGTACCGCGGGTTCCGATCCAGCTAGCTAGTTTGCGAAGCTGTGTGGTAAAAACGCGATGCAGCATGTCAACATCGCCAAAATATTGATCCTTCATGGACGCGGTCATGATGTCAATGTCGATGTCTGCATTGATACGTGAGAACTCATCTACCATTACTCAGTGATTATATTAAGAGTCCCAGATCCATGGGGTTTAGACCTTACCTCAATTTATCTCAAATTATCTCAAATTATCTCAAATTATCTTATTTTTGCATCTAATGTGCAAAAAGATGCAAAAAATGCAAAAAGATGCAAAAAATGCAAACAGATGCAAAAAAGTGCAAAAACATGCAAACAAGTGCAAAAAATGCAAAACAGTGCAAAAATGCAAAAAAGTGCAAAAAACACAATGCAACAAAATGCCAAAAAACTGCAACAAAATGCAAAAAATGCAACAAAATACAAAAAATACAAAAAGAGTGCAAAAACAATGCAAACATACATGACACAAATGCAAACAAGGACAAACACATGCAAGAACATACAACATGCATTAAGTGTGTGTCACTCAATTCTATAATAATGATTATTTTTTATTGTCGCATCAGTGAGTCGCAAGTCATCATGAGCGCACGTTAGCGCCAGCAACGTTGGACCATTCCATTGTCCATCATCATTATTCATTCTTGACGTCGCTGGCGAGCCAGCTCAAAAAAATACTCTGCCATGATCCAAGTCAAGCGCTTTCAATAACTTGTGGCAAGGACAGCTGCACGGATCATCATCATCATCTTCACAGATCGTTGGACTGGGGTATTCTTGCACATAAGTCGAATCAAAGTTCGAGCAATGGGAGCAATGCATTGTCTTGCGATTGTCGTTGATGATCATGAGCACTGCGCCACGCATGCCAGTAACAAAGGTCACAGGTTCCCGATTGACGTTCAGCTGACTCGGCAACTGAACAAACGCTTCATGTCCAACCCACATAATAGTCACACCACGACCACACATGCCGCGCCGGTCACCGGTCCTGAAATCTGTCAGAATAGATTCTGCAAGAAATTCTGGGCAAGGTTCACGTTCCAGTTCCGAGTCCAGCTCCGATAAATCTGACTGCTCGACGTCGTCATTGTCATTCCCCTGCTGAAGCTCCGGCTCAGTCATTTCAACTCCCCAGTCCCGTGGCTGAGCGTCAGTCCAGTCAGGCTGAGGAAGTTCGATTTGACACACTGTCGCACTGGCTTCAACTTCTGATTCTGAAGATTCAGTGTGACACACTGTCTGACTTGCAGGAGAATCTGTCACTGTCCGACGCTTCTTATCAGCAGGCAAGCCAGTTGACATGAGGCTTCAATGTCAATGGTTCACAAAATCTCAATCAAGCACGTTGAGTCAACTGCTACTGACAGGCTTGAGCCGCAAAACCGCATCTCAAGCATGACTGGAATGTTTGCAGCCTGAACATGGGTCATGGTTCATGTCATTCATGATGGCATGATGGCATGTGCGCGCACGGCTGTTGCCATAAACTCAAATGAAGTCAGGATATTTATAGAGCGACAACTTGTTTCTTCCTCTTGTTCCATTGACTGCTGGGCCTCAAGTGAGCTTCCGCACTCACGCATCTAAACTCACTTGCGCAGCCCTGTTGCTGTTTTCCAAAGTCGCACACAGTCGAGTCAAGCAGTTCGCCCATCAGTTAAAAGTTGCAGCTCCGCTCTGTACTGGAGCAACACACTGCTTGTCTATTATTGGCTGAAGATCAATCCAGCACGAGGCCATGACGCATTGAATATGCACGAGCAAGCTTGTGACAGGCACATGAACACTGAGGGCCACAATGGTGCGCTAAGCCGCACGCAGAGCACCAAAGAACACGATCTCGCGCAGCCAAAGTAATAGTTCCAGCCCTGGCAGTAAAAAAACCACACCTTTTTATGCATCGATGTGCTGTAGCTCACGGGCATCCGAACAAACCAGTCACCTTCGATGAACTTGAACTTGCGATCGGCAGTTGGTAAGGGCATCTGCATCTGGTCAGCAAGCACTTCTTGAAGCACCACTGGGCGCAGATCTCCCGTGTCTGGAGTCGAAGAGCGTGGTCGTTTTTTTGTGGGAATCACATCTTGGGGTCCACTCAAGGTGCCCTCCTGGCATGTGGCCTCCTGGTGTTCGTCATCATCAATGGCAGTGTCATTGGCCATGTTGTTTGTGCACGGCGACGCAGACTCAATAATTATAGTAGCAAAACTACCAGCATCCTCACATTTCCATAGCGTCTGCCTTAGATAGTGTGCGCCCGAACCCCGCACCATCACTTTGCCTAAATTGATGACAGCAACACCTAATGCATACAATCATTATTAAGCCCAGCAGCGACATTGCGAGTTTAGCAAAGTGGGAAGCACTTGAATCTGCGCTTTCAACTGACAGCACTTGAACCGAACCGCCACAACTTGTTTTGCCACAAGCAATTCCCGTACACAAGTGCAAGCAGGCCAATGACATGATGAGATACTTTGCACTCAGCACACCAGAGGTTCTCGCTATTTTATCAAGTCGTGCGCAACTCGCAAACGAGCAAAGAATTATGCCTTCTGTCTACAGCCACATGTTTTGGAAGACTGGATCCAGTCCTTAACCTGTAGCTCAGTCATTATAGTGCTTGTCCTCCTCAATTGGCCTTTTGATGGCCACTCGCCTGGCAGAGCGCCACCACAGCACAGAACTAAGACTTCAAGACTATTATTACGCACACACACACAAAGAATGGTCATTATGATTTGCCCGCCTTTCTCCCAGTCGTAGCACCTCATGATCCAGGTTGGCTTGTCTCGGCCCCCTGGCGCTGGATGAAACTTGTAATGCCCACATTGCTTGCGGCAGGTATTGCAGGAAACCTCAGTCCAGATAAGCGGATCAAACACAGCAGGTTGCCGGGGTCCATGGTGGCCAGGGCGACTTGATTGTGCACCGGCACCATCAGCCATAGCCAAATCATCGGCACTGCTGGAAGCAGCAATGACACTTGCCCCAGAACTTGGCAATGGCTCGTCACTGTGCCTTGTCGATTTGCTTGGAGATTGGGTGTGGCTGGCAGGTGGCAGGTCCGCCTGCGGACTCAGCCTGTTGCCGTCGTCCGCCACACTGGCTGGCTTGTCTTCTGGAGGAGCCGTGCTGTTGTCCTCCGCCACACTGGCTGGCCGCTCTTCTGGAGCAGCCTCGGCCTGCGCAGCAGGCCTCGCAGATTCAGGGCACGACGACACTGAGTGAGTTCTACGAACCACCCGCCGCTGCCATGGATTCGGAGTCACAGCTTCAACTTCTTCAGGGACTTCAACCAGCACGTTTCCCTTTTCATGGGTGTCACCTTCGCGAAGAGCAGGGCAGTCTTGTTTTTTCTTCTTCAGTGCGCCATGCCAAATCTTCCTGCTCGCCTTGCTGGCCACTTTGGAGCTGCTTGATTTGGCAGTCTTCAGCCCCTTTATTATGTTGGCTTTGTTGCTTGCCTTGGCCTTGGCCTTTGTCTTGGCCTTGGACTTGGCCTTTGTCTTGGCCTTTGCCTTGGCCTTTGCCTTGGCCTTTGCATCATGGCCTTTCTGACTACTGCCCATTCCTTCTGCTTCGCACGAGCCTGATGTTTCTCAATTGTTTTTTGAACTTGCTCAAACTCACGACGATCTTCTGGGTCCATGTCCTCCAACACCATTGCATCAAACTCAAGATCATCCTGATCAGCCTTGCAGGCACTCTCATCAGAATCACTGTTGTTGCCAGCGGGGGCATTGTTGTGCAGAGCTTGGACCTGAGCCGCGAAGTTGGCCGTGATGTCATCAGTATCGCCATCCCGCTGTGACGTTTCCGCAGCAAGAACTTTCAATAGCTCAGGTCTGCTCATCGCTTGAAAAACTGGCACAGCAGTCTTGCTGCAAGCACGCAGGTCGATGCCCTTCAAGTAGCACACCAGGGCCGCCAGCTCTTTGTTCAGCATCTTCTTTGTCAGCCTGAGCAGGTGACAGCACAACTGACAACAAGACAACATCAAGCATGCTGCCTGACATGAGTGCCACAGCGCAACTTTCAGATCCAAGCAGCGTTGGCTGTGTAAGAAAAGTTCTCAGCAAGCTGCGCTCCACACCGGACGATTGCCTGGCCAATCGGAGACCACCTTGCCACTCAATGCAAACAGGCTGCGTCTCCACCACCATCCACATCTCTGGCTGCTCGATGAACATGAAGTCTGCCTGCCCTTCAGCATCCAGCACAAAGCACGCATCTCCAAGGGCACCACAGTGGTTCGCTTCAGGAGTGTCCACCACAATCACGGGCCACCATACACAAGCCCGTGTGGCAGAGCTCAAGCAAAAGCAGAATGACTCATCTGACAAATTCTTCATGACCTCCTGCCGCGGCGCCAGTTTGTTGAACACCCCTTGCCAGATTTTGATGCCTGCCGAAGATCTGTCATCCTTCCAATGCTGAAGCCAAGCCCATGCCGCAGCTCCTTCTTGAAGGCTTTCTTCCGACAGTGTGCCCCAGGTTTTCCTTGCCATAAGTTGATGCCATTCCCGAGGCATTTTGTGAGTCTTTGAATTGAACCCACATTTTCTCCCACTTGTATGTCCCTGTCTAAAGTCACCCACAAATTCGTCTCTGGAGATCTTCACATGCGGAATTCCACGGCTTTCAAAGACCTGCGAGCTGCGAGTAACATCTTGGGTGGACTCATTTGTTTGCTTCTTGTTGCTTTGAAATTTGCCACCCCTCCGAATATCGTTGTGCGCATCTTCAACAATTTTGTTGTCAGGGAATGTGCAAAGCAAGCAGTTCAGCAAGTGAAGTCCTGCCACACTGGCTGTCTTGTAACCACCTGCTTCGAACGCCTCCATCATGATCCTGCATGGGTTTGAAACGATTAGATGTACACTTGCGGACAGCTTGTCGCAAATTCCCTGCACCAGGCCAAAGGAAGACCGACTAGCAAACACAGTTTCAAGCCACAGCAAAACCTGATGTTCCTTCTTCAGCAAACGAACTGCTTCCTGCTGCACTTGCTCGTTGTCAGCAGCCAGGATTCCTGCATATGATTCTGGGGGACAGCCGTGGCGACTGAGCGACCAGACCCTCTGCTTCAGCAAGTGCTCTGTCAAACTAGTCATTTGCATGACCCAGCCACTCAAACCACTTTCAGATATGAACTGCAGAAATGTTGAATTCTGAAGCACTGCTACTGTCTTCTGCAAATGCTCGGACTTCTTCCAGCCACCCAGCGCCAGCTGCGCGGACCTTTTGACAGAGTCTTGCGGGGTTTTCACTGATTGAATTTCAGCCGCATACCATGACCACAGTGGACGTGTGACTTCAAGCAAAATGTGGGAATGATAGTACAAGTCCTCCGTCATCAGCTTCAACGCAAGCTTGAATCCTCCCGTCGTTTTCTTCATGAGGCTCAGCTCTTCTCTGGGGCTGATTTCCTTCCGTTTTGCTGCCGCATTGAGGAGGCCTTGGTCAGCTGATGTTGGGTCATTCATTGAAGGGCCCTGTCCAGTTGGCAACACACTGCTTGGATTGCTCTCATCGTCCAGCTCAAGCGAGTCCTCCAAACCATCTTGAACGCATGATACTCAGCCAGCATTTCATTGCACACCTCGTTCCAGCTGAACCACCGGGCAAGCTTGACCAAAGCACCCTTTTTTGAAAAGGATGGAAGTTGCAGCATTTGATCCCATAGTTCGTTGTCAGGGACGTTGAGGGATGAAAGTCCCATATCCAAAGCAATCAGCTCACGATAGCGGATCCAAATTTCAGAGTTTGTTGAGTGGCTCGCCAGAAATGACTCCAGCATGCTCTGCTTGTGCTGGAAGAACCCGCCTGTTCCGAATGGCTTGTAATTCAAGCTGAAGACATAGCTCGAGTGCAGCTGTGTGCGCAAAAACTGACCCCTGCACGCTCGCCCAATCGCCAATTTGTAGTCCCGGATTGATCGATGGATCTTGTCAAACTTGACATGAACCATGTGGTTCTGTAGCGCAAACGCCATCCCCGCATTTCCAACCGATCCCTGGTCCAGGCAGGCAACCAGAATTGGCACCTTCTCCCACCAGAAAGGCTCTTCAGGAAGGACAGGCAGTTGGGTGCCCCCGTCCTGGCAAATAAATGCCCGACTGACACACTGTCTGACATGATCATCTTCGACCTCCTCGTCATTTGCACCAAGCTCAAACACTGGAATGACCACTCGATGTTCGCCAGATTGTATTGGTCTGCACGCCTTGGCACGCACAAATGAACTAAGGGTCTTGGCACCATTGGTCAGCAAGCTCAGTTGATGGCTCATTGCTTGGAGCTGCCTGAAAGCTGCAAATCTGCTCAACTTGCTCTTCTTTGCCAAGGTTGCCAGCGCCGATATGTCATGCACTTCACTCGGCAGCAAGGGCCCAATGGGCATATGTTGGATTCGTGCCACACATCCAACATCTTCTGCATGAGAGTACATCAAAGATATAAGGATGTCTTTTGTTCCATGAGTGGATCCATCAGCACAAATGTTGAATTGACAACAACTTTCAAAACGCGAGGCACTGATTGTTTCATACAGCTCTCCTGCCCTCCTTGTCCACCTGTAGGCATTCTCCTGGCTCACTCCTGAGCAAGCCAGGCTTCAGTCACACACAAAAGCAGCTCTCATTGCATTGCAAACAACAAATAGACTATACATTCGCCGAGCAACCTGCAAAAGCAGTGTTCTCAAGCTCCGACTGCATTGCCACTTCAGTAGACAGCCTGCTGTGGCACACAGCCCTACGAGCGTCCAAACAGTGCTAAGATCCACCTGGGTGTACTTCCGAGTTTCCGCCCCACAGAACTTGCGCGCAGGAAGCATTCTTCCAATGTCATTATGAACCATGTACTGGCAGGAAATATACTGGTCCAAAAGATCGGACACTGTTGTCAGCCACGCTTTCTCCAATTCAGGAATCAGCTCATTGGTGGAGTGATTCGACTTGCATTTCTTCGCAAACACTGTGAATAAAACCAAGTCTTGAAGCCAAAGCCCATTCTGTCCCCAGCCATGCAGTGGCTGGGATAAATGCCCCTGCAAATGCATGGACGCCCAGAGCTCAGAAATTGAAGTGGCGCAGTTTCTGTTGCAATTGGCCAAGAAAATGTCTAGCCCATACACACTCCCTTGCTGCGTCACTCTCAAATCCACATGCTGCATCTGCATTCCATCTGGGTCAATCACAGAGCACACACGCGAGCAGATGCCCTTCAGCTTGGCAACACAATGTTTGACTTGGCACTCCTGGCGGCCATTCCTACTTTGCTGACAAAAAAACATCAGCGCGCCCTTTGTGTCCGACAAATACTGCTTCACACAGCCATCTGGCACATCTTTGGTGGCCTGAATATGCAGCTCATTGTCCGTTGCAAGCCAAGACTCATCGATCATTTTTTTGACATGCCGGACCCATTTGGGCAATGGCCTCAGCTCCTGGAGGTCCTTTCTGAACCTGTCAAACATGTACTCCAGGCGCCACCAATATGTTCCCCTCGCCGAATAGGCACAGTCACTAGGGAACAACGATGGGTCTCCAGACAAATTGCATATCACAGCGTCGCTTTCAAGCAGGTAGTTATCTTCCATGGCTAGACACGAGGACTCTTTGTCTGCCCTTGCTGCAATGCAAAACTTGCATTCTTGGCTGACCAATGTAGTTTCATCCTATGCTTATCATATTGCCAACACGTGCTATTGTGGACATGAAACAATCAAGCAAACCTCCATTCATTGGCTCATTCGTTCACCTGCATTGATTCACTGCAACATGCTCAACACAAGGGCAAAGCAATAATAAGCACACGCGGGCAACAGCACCCAGGTAGGCTCACCTTTTTTTTCCTCTGCTAGTCACTGCTTCCTGCAGGCGTGAGGATTGAACATTAATGCACTGCACATGCAAGCACAGTCTCAAGTTGGCATTTGCAAAGCTCTTGTTTTACCCCAGCAGCCTGCTGCAGCACACAGTGTGTGACTCCACACGTTGAGTGCTTTGCCACACTATCAGCAGCACACATCCCCAAGCCCACTTGAATTGTGGAGCATGACGTCCTGTGCTCACTGATGCAATGTCACTCACATCAATTTGTTGAATTGATGCTGGGCCATCATGTTTGCAACCGCTGCGCCAAACGCAGGAGGATACCACTCTGACACATGCAATGCATCTTTCCGAGTCACCAGGGCAGCACCACAAGCAAATGCATCTGGCTGTGCTCTTTCAAGGCTTGCCACATGCCTGGATGTCGACCAAATCATCCAAGGCTTCCTAGTCTCGCCCCCAAAGGCAGCTCCATATGTCCGTGCGCTGCACACCTTGGTAAAGCCCAGCACCAGCTGCATTGTACTCACCTTCGCAAGCAGACTATCCGCAGGCTGCTCCAAGCAGGGAACATTCATGAGGAGGTAGCTGACAAAGAACAACAGACTGGTGACATTGCACAAGTGGTTGCCCTCCACAATGAACAGTCGACTGGTGTCCCCCCAGAATTGGTTCTCCTCTTTCCGTTTTGCCTGCGCAGCACACAACATCACAAATGAGCTGCACCTGGTGCCAAACCAGTTCAAGGAGTCACACACTGTGTTGCTTAGTGCATCCACCCACAGGCGAATTCCTTGCGGGTAGAGAACATCATGATGTTCACCATACAGCTTGTCCAAAGCAACACAGTTCTTCTTGCGCCGCATGAACTCCTTGGTCAGGTTGCCACTCCCTGCGAAGAACTCCACCATATCTAGATATGAGTAACCTGCTTTCCGATGTTTCCATGCTCTCAAGCATAGGCCAAGCAACATGTCCGCCAGCCTCCATTCCTTCAGTTCAGGAAACGCTGCAGCCAAAATCGGATGCCATGCCTCAGAAGCCATCCCCTTGTTGCACTCAGCATCCCGGTGCAGAAACCTCTCAATTTCTTGGGTCAGATTCCTCCTGCAGCCCGAACCGCCAAAAGACCAATGGCCCTCATCATCAATCGGGAAGTTTCCAATGGCAAAGTAGTCAGCCGTCACGCCGTGGCTCACTGCGTAGAACTCTTTCTGAATGCGCCAGGATTCAGCCTGCACTTTGGCAGCTACATTCTCCACAACATTGGGTGTGTTCTCCTTGTCCTTCAGCACACTGTTTGTCACTGCTCTTGCCCCTTTGCCCTTCTCTTTTTGCGCATCCAACTGATCCTTGGACAAGAGTACCATGGCCGCAGGAAGCTGAGAAAGCTGGCCAATGCCTAGCTTGAGCAAACCCGCACTCACACACACACACACACACATTGAAGGCGTTGCACTACATGAAGCAATGCAACACGCACATGCACTGTCATGCATTGCCAGCCGCCTGGTCGCTGTCCTTCATCATCTCATGCAATGCGCACACCTCGTTGGCACTGTTAACAACTCAGTGTCACAGCCCCGCGCAACACACATACACAGTCCCCAGCAGGATTGCGCTGCTGTAACTCTAGCATGTTAGCCCATTGTTTATGACATCAATGTCCCCATCATTGATATGTTCCCAGTTAAGCGCAATGTGTTGGGAAAGTTAGCCCAATATATGTCAGGTCAGTTCATGCTACATGCGCATTTGAGATGATTTGAGATGATTTGAGATGATTTGAGATGATTTGAGATGATTTGAGATGATTTGAGATGATTTGAGATGATTTGAGATGATTTGAGATAATTTGAGATGATTTGAGATAATTTGAGATAATTTGAGATAATTTGAGATAATTTGAGATAATTTGAGATAATTTGAGATAGGGTTTGGGGTGAGAGTTTGAGATAATTTGAGATAATTTGAGATAATTTGAGATAATTTGAGATACTTTGAGATAATTTGAGATAATTTGAGATAATTTGAGATAGGGTCTGGGGTGAGAGTTTGAGATAATTTGAGATAATTTGAGATAATTTGAGATAATTTGAGATAATTTGAGATAATTTGAAATAATTTGAGATAATTTGAGATAGGGTTTGGGGTGAGGGTTCGAGATTTTGGACATAATTTGAGAGCATGCTTGAAGACTTTGAAGCACATGATAACTAAACAAATTCAATAAGGTGGACAACTGTGTCAAAGAGCATTTGTGGCTTACTCATTAACAAACAATCGATATATCAAAATGAAAAGCTACTTCATTGCCATGGCAGAACCAAACAGATGTGTTGAAGGCCCCGTCACCTCCTGCCTAAGGTGCACTGCATGCAGGCCAGCCCATAATAATGTTACAGCTTAGCTTTGGCGCTCCACCATTTTTGACATCCCGCACATGTCAGCACTCATCACAAAAATAGTGACAGTGATCTGGCACTGCAGACCACTATGCCACACTGGCTGACTCACAATACCTGCCACGAATCATCAATCACATCGCCTTCTGCCAGTGCTCCATGGCTTCGCCCACACCGGAAAGGACAGGCTTGACTCTTTGGAATTCCCGCGTGAGCCATGTATCGGTGAATGCACTCCGTGTGGAAGGTGTGTGAGCAAGCGAGTGCTTCTGCCTCCTGCCGCGGCAACTGATTCCAAAGCAACACAGTGTGTGCAAACCTCACTGACCTTTAAATACAACACACAAAACTGCCCACACACAACTTGACCCAAAATAGCCAAGGCTCAGCTGCATCTAGGCGCTCAAAACAAAACTGGCACTTGGCAGCTGCTTCATCGTCTTGCGACTGTGGCACCTCGGCCTCGCCCGGAACAGGGAACTCCTGCTCGCTTTCTGCTTCGCCAGGCACGTCAGGTAGCTCAGCAGCTGCATCTGGGGGAACTGCCACAGGCCCTGCAGCCGCATCATCTGCATGTGCAGCATCTGCAGCTGCATCTGTAGCTGCCGGTGGCGCTGCCTTCGGCACTTGTCCAGTTCCTGGACCTGCACTGTCAGCAAGCAATGTGTTGGCAGTGGCCTTGGGCGTTGGGAAATTGAAGATAGGAGGCCCTGCTCTCCTTGCCTTGGCTGGGGGCGGCAGGCTCGGCACCTGTGGCGGGCTTGCGCTCGTTGCCACACTGGCTGCCTTTGGCACTACATAGGAATTCATGGCGCCACTCATGGATGTCAGCAGTGCCTTGGCTTTGGCCTTAGCCGTGGCTGGCTGTGTCATCCACACATCCTGCCAGCCAAATTCCCGGCATGAGGAATTCGAGGACCGTTTGAGTTTGTTGAAAGTCTGCCGAAGCACCTTTGCCAGCTGCAAGTAACTATCACCACAGCGCAGCTGGCTTATGCATGTCGTTGGCTTCTGTTGGGTCGTGAGGAAGATCAGCATCAGGAAGCTTGTGACAGACAAGTCACTTGTGGCTGGCGCATTCCAAGCAGGATTGATTGCTGTCACAAGCACGCCGAGCTGCGCCTGCCAGGGTTTGGTTGAATGGCAGGCACTCAATCACTCAAGTTGGCAAATGGCTACACTGTGGAAGTTAAGTAGACAGCAGGCCACAAACATAAGCCCGTTTTGGTCTAGCAGTTTGCACAACACCAGCCTTGGGAACCTTCTTCATTACTGATGTGCTCCGAGAGGTGGAGTCTGCATTTGCATACGGATTGTTGTTGTCAAACAAAGCTAGGATCTCAGGTTGCAGTTCGTTTTCTGATTGCGATTCGCTCGCCGACCTCCGTCTGCGATCACGGGCCTTGCGTGACCTTTTAAGACGGCGCCGCTTGTCGCGAGTGTTGCGGTCTGAGCGGCTGTCACTCCTGCTGCTGCGGCGCGGCCGAGACCTGGACCTGGACCTGCGGCTCTGGCGGACCCTGCGGCCGAATCCCCTTTGACTGCGGCCATCATCACTTTCACCGGCCGCGCTTGCACCACACTGGTTGCCGCCTTCAAAGTCCTGATTCTGATTGTCAGCCTCGTTAACCAATGATTGCTGGAGCGGCCCAGGCGGCAGCATCATCCCTGGCGGAGCAAAGCCATACATGGGGCATCGTCATTTGAGGTTGATGTCCTTGTACGCTAGGCCAAGCAGGTGCTGAGACAGCCTTCGGGAAACTGCCCCTCTCCTGATGCTCCATGGTCATGGCGCTAGTGCAAAGCGGAGTGTGTGACGAACTCGGTTTTCCCGAGCCCAGCCCTTGCTGCAGGCAATCTCAGACTTGCTCACAACATGAATGACTACAGAACTCTCACGCTTTGCATACAGGAATGAACTGAGGCTCAGGCAAAACTGCTTGCTGATAACAATGCCACCTTGCATTCATGTGTTCAGTTCCATGTGTCACATGACCTGGTGATCAATGAGCCACAATCACTGAATCACCTGCAGAATGTGACACTCTTTTGCGCTCCGTATAATAGTCTAGTATTGAATTATGCCGCTTTGGCAATTTGGCCTCCGAGACTGAAACCACACTGGTTGGCTTCAGCTCAGCGCTGAGGCCTCCACTGCCCCCAGTCAGACGATGCAGATGCACTGGATTCAATGTCCGCCCAGCGTCTTCTGGGCGGAGCATCGGCGTTGTGCTGTTGCCAGGACTGCCATGGTTGCTGCCAGCCACTGCTCCATTCCGAATGCCATGACCATGACTGGCCCCACGATTCAGCGGGTTCCTGCGCTGACGTGGCCACTGGGTGGTCGCCAAAGTCCAAGGGCTCCTTTCGAGCCCCGTGTCTGACATATTGCGACAGGCCGTGAAGCACCAAATAGAATTGGTTTGTCGCCTGCACTGCCCACTTATTGATTCGAAGCGCCCACTGAGTTTCAAATTCCTCAGTGTGCGGCTTCGCATTGAACTCAGTCTGCAGCTTCCGTGCCAGGCTTACGCACGCCTTTGTGAGCTTCCAGCGCAGGGCGTCTTGCCCGCTTACCCAATGAACCGGCAGGGCGTCCTGCAGTGCTCTTCTGAGACCCGCATGGACGCTCTCTTTGTCGAAATGCACCGCCCATTCAAGGACCGGAAGGTCAGGATCCATTTCAGTGAGACCCAGGTACTGCCACACTTGCATGGTTCTTTTGGCCGTTTTGAAGGCGCTGAAATGTTGGAGGGCGGCCTCAGAACAGTCAATGCCATCCTGCCTCAATCCATGGTTGAGCACTGCGAATAGCACTCGCACCAATTGTAACAGCACGCAAAATGTTTGACGGTTCAATTGGTGCTCAAAGGTTTTCCTTGCTGGCATCGGCCGCGTCGACAGTTGCACCAATGGCACCTGCCAGCGTGTGATGTCAATCAAATCAGACTCAATGACAGCTTGCGATCGCAGTCGCTCCTCCTCCTCCTGCTGGATGACACACTGTCTGTCCTGCTCTGCCGCAATAAGGTCATCCGTACAGGGCTGGAAGCGCATTGATGCTTCTGATGATGGCTCATCGAGGACAGCTTCCTCAGATCTTAATGTCATCTCATCATTCATTCCGATGAAGTCACCCGACTCTGCGTCCGGTGCCCAGTCTGGCATGGACTCCAGGTCCTGAGGGTCCTGTGCCAACTCAGCCCGGTGTCGCTTCCACTGCTGGACAGCGGCTGAGCCTGTCACTTGCACTGCGTGCAGGGCAGGCCCCGCCTTTGCAATCGGCTGCTGCACTGGCTGTGGCAAGTTTTGCCAACCTGTCAAGTCCCTCTCGTCAGCCAGCACTGTTGTGACACTGAGTCATTCGGTGTCACATTAGGCATGCCTTGCTGCGACACAGAGTCAGTCGGCCCCACCTGGGGCATGCCTTGCTGCGACACTGAATCATCGGCAGTGACATTGACGACAGGCTCCCGCGCATACCGTACCCAGCTTGGTGGGCGCACGGGCTCTGGCACATTTTGCGACGACAATGCCCATGGATCAGCAGCCGGAAGGCTCACACTTGGCGATGATAATGCCCATGGATCAGCGCGCACAGGTGCTGGAGGAGGTGCCATTCCCAACACACTGCTTGGCTTATTGAAGGGCTCAAGCCTTGCCGCAGAGAGGGGCTTGGCGTCATTCCTTTCCCTAATTGCTCCCAGCATTTGCAGGCACCGCTCAAATTCTGCCCGGCAGTTCGCAAATTCTGCTGTGACCCAGGGAGGGCCATTGCTGAGCATGCTGGGCAGGACATTGCCAGGCCTGGCAAGGCAGTCGAGCAACTGAGGTCGCACGTCACCAACTGGATATTGGAGCGGAAGAAAAGCTCCGGACTGCGACACAAACGCATTCAGGTGGTGGCCTCGCCTGGTTTTAGCGAGGCCGTTGGTGTCACATATGCCAAACTCATGCCTGCCACCTTCAAGCCGCTTTGTGACCACAATGTTGGCAGGGGGCAGGTCCGTGATCAATTGGCCATTTGCATTGTCAAAGGCCGCCTCCTGCACATTCAACAAAAACAGGCCCCCCTGCATCATGACAAGAGCTGCTTGCACATAGAGCTCTTGCTGTGTCAGCTCCGCCGCTCGTCTTGCCACACTCTGTCCATCACCCATTGCAGTTTGCAGGAGCAGGCAATGGCTCGATTCTTTCCACATCCCCCTGCACGTCATGTGTGGGAGATAGGCTAGCATTTCAGGAAAGAATTTCGCCAAACTCGGAGCCTGATCCCTCACCGCATTTATGCAGCAGATGTCTTCTTGCATCGACCGATCATGGCTGTTGGACACCTTCATCACCAACCTATTGAATTCATCTTCTGGGTGCCTCAGATCACTCACCATGTAAGCATCTCGGTGACAGCCGGCCCCCAGATATCTGTACCGCAAAGAATAACACACTGTCTGGCCTTGTTGTTGCCCAGGCAGAGTAAGGGCCACCGTTCCGGCAGAGCGGAAAGCCTTGTGATGCTGCTTTGCAGGTGCTGGGCTGCTAGGCTCCGGAGTGGCAATTGCCCCGCTGATTTGTGTGCCTTGGCCAAGGCGGGCCTTGAGTTCCTGAATCACTAAATGAAACATGGCTGCAAAGACAGGACACAGTGAATGACACAGTGTCTGGCCTGATCATATCACAGCTGCAGGCATGGCAATTCACAAAGATTGACGAAGGCTGAACTGAAATGAAAGCTAATGACACTGAGTCCTGACTCAAGGCTTTTAATGTCAAGTTTTGGCTGAGGGCAGCACACCGTAAATGAGCATCTCCATCTGGCGGACCTGGTCACAGAAATCACCACTAGTTCACGACACAGCATTGACCGTGACTGTGAGTGAGGGCTCCTTGCAGACCTTTAAAAACCTAGTTACATGACATGGCTCTCACTTGTGCTTCTGTAAGTTCAATGGCAGCAGGTTAGTCTTTATCTTTTCCCTTCCGCATCAAAGCGCTCTGTCTGTGACAGACAGTGACAGTGACTGAGTCACTGAGTGTCACTTCAATTCGCAGTCTGAGATGCAGATGTTGATCGTGACTGGTTTTGCTGTGACATGTGAATGACAAGGTTAATATTTGACAGCAACGTCAATTTAATGTTCTGAATCATTGCCAGTCATCATCTGCCCCCCGTGACTGAATGAATCACAACACTGTTAAACACAGTGTTTGGCTCACTCATTCGAGCCGTTCGGACGTCTCGCATAGGAGACACTCGAAGAGAAGTGAGTCCGGGTCGCCCTCTTCCAGAAACATCATCTGGCTGATGGGCATGTGAAACCTCCACCAGCCTTGTCCCTGGCAGGTTAGCATCTTGTCCTTCTGAAGTGTTGTCATTCCCAGCTTCGTCACGGACATCTTGATGTAGATGATCTCCGGACTCAGCTGGCAACTGACTGTGTCTGCGCAAGATTACACTACCATGTTTTAGTTGACCTGTTTGCCAATTCCAGCAAGCAGTCTTTAGTAATTTCGCAGCTGTGCACCATCACCACCACCAACAGCAACAAGAAGAAGAAGAAGCACAATAAAAGAATGAAGAAGACAAAGATTATAACAAAAACAGCAGCAGCAGCAGCAGCAAGACCAATTATACAAACAACATCACAAATAACCAACAATAACAACATAATAACAACACTTACAGCAATAATAACAACAATAACAGCAATAACTACAGCAATACCAACAATAACATCATCAACAGCAGCAGCAACAGCAGCAGCAGCAGCACCAGCACGGCCTCACATTGTCCCAGTCACACTCACATATGAATATGAAGTGGATTAGGAACTCTTCAATGCATCAGCAGTTAGTAAGGCTAAGGCACTGGGCCTCAGGATGGTTGTCCATCCGGTACCACGTTCCCCTCTCTACTGCCACCTTGAGTTCCGAGCGCAGCGAGAAGTGGTAGCGCGCGCCGGGCTGATAAAGTGGGCTCACATCTTTTGTCCCCCACAGATATTTCACCTGCCAGCACAAGACAATGCACAGTGCGCACTGGGCCAGCAACAAAGCACCAATGTGAAAACCGTCTTCTTCAACACCTTAATCTGTCAATTAGCAACTTGGCCAACACATGTAACATAGTCAGTCCCACCCAATTGTGAGCCAGGCCTCTTCAATGACTGGGATGTAGAAAACTGTTGGGCCTGCCCCGCAGTGACTGTAGATCTTGTTACTGCGGCTGGCGCCGCCGCTCTCATCTTTCTGCTTCTTGACGAGCGGAGTGGCAGTAACGTCAAGAACAGTGCGGCGCGACATGGCGTCACAATGCAAAAAGCGCAGACCCAACACACTGTTTTTCCTTGAGTCAATGTCAGTAACAGTAACAACTGACTCGATGTCATGGCACACACGTCACAGACAGCAAACGCAAAGCCTGAGTTCCTGACACTGATGATGCAAAAGTCCAGATTCAGCCACCAGCACCTGCCAGGTCGGAATTTTGGTAACACAACTTTCAAACACTCACTTTCAAACACGCCGGCTCCACATCCCACCAGTGCTGCCATGGAATCAAGGAACACACTGTTTGGCTTGCTGGGTTAGATTGTCATATCTCAAATGATGTTTCAGAGCTTGAACTTGCTTCGGCTTCTGAATCAATCAGACGATCCGTGACTCCCCTGACAGCACTGGCAACCTTGATAGCCAAGCACAGCCATTCAACATGAGTTGAAGAACCTGGAGTCGTAAGGTACCTAACCACCGCCGAGATATATCCGCGGATCCGACTATCACTGAAATTCCGTTTCAACTCGTCCGTAATGTCCTTCCACTGAATCTGCAAGTCCTTCAGGCTCATGCTGAAATGCGTCATTTCCTCAATATCCTTATCATCAGCGCCAAATACTTTGAAGATTGCCAGGATCAAAATCCGTTTACCCTTTGGCGCCAACGAATGCCATTTGTTGAAGCGGAAGTCGTTCTCATTCTGAGTCTGGCCATAAAGCATCAGACGAAGAGACCAGGTCCTCAGCCTCGTCATCATCCACCTGCATGGCCGGACGTTTCTCGATTCTTGCAGCAGCAGGACTCTTCATCGCTTTGGCAGCAGGGCGCTTCATTATCGCTTTGGCAGCAGGGCGCTTCATCTTGGAAGCGAGGCGGCCTCAACACTACTATGCATGGGCAGGGTTCAGTCACCCTCAGATCCAACTATTGAATTGCAGCAATGCATTTGTTGACTCGACAATGTCACACACAATTTCCGTAGCACAATTAAATTGCAAACACGTCCTGGAGTCAGTAGCTCAGTAACAGGTCCATGAATCAAAGTCAAAGTCGCATCAACGCGCCAGCCAGGCCTCTCAGTCATTCAACTTTCTGAGTGAAGGGAGTGGGACAAATAATTAATTACTTTTGGCAATGCAAAAAATGAAAAGTGTGAACGGACGATCGTGGGTTGTGACACACACACACATGTCACATGTCGTTGCTCATTTCGTAGCAAAGCCTGTCACACACAGGTGAAACTAAGTTGGAGCTCAAAACTCACACCTGGCTCAGAGTCTCAGAGGTCTCTGACAAGATCGAATGTTCCAGTGCCACAAGAGCTTCAATGATGTACTCCCTGTTGCACCACATTCGCAGCGACTTTCTCTTTCTCAAAATGCATTGGACTGCAGTTTCAAGGCTACATCGATGGTGCATCAATAGGAACGCCACAGCTGCAGATGTGCTCCGATGCGCTCCACCATGGCAATGAAACAAGATGCTGCGACAACGCCCTTCAGTCCAAGCCCGTGTAGTTTTGATGTCATTATACATGTGCTGCCAAGTCCGATTGAAGTCGTTCTTGAAGAGGTTCCACTCCTCACCCTGTAGATGGGTTTTATCCCACAGGCCATAAGCTAGGCGATCTACTGCTGCTGTGTTTTCCACACGTTCCATGCCATGCTCGTACTGCCAGTCAGCTGCATTCAAAGCAACGACCAAATCCGGCTGCACAGGTTTCCCGACCTGACTTATTTCACCCAACTCATGGACCCGCAGCCCGACAGCCAAGCTTCCAATCATGATTTTGAGAGCGTTCGAATTTGGACAGGAGTGATCATGGTGGTCACTGTCACTCTCGCTTTCGTAAATCACACTTGCATCCAGTGGCCACCTGGTCACCTGGTCATAGCCCAGCCCGTCCTCTGCAAATCTTGCCCACTCCTTTTCCAAATGCAGGTCCATGTCTGTCCAGTCACTTCTGTAGTAATACGCATCTTCCACCATGCGTTGGATCAGAAGGGATTTCGGTTGATGATATATTCGGGACATCATTGATTGAAATTGGTGAAGCTGAAGGCAACGCGACAAACACACCGTTTGACATCATCACCGCGCCCTTGCTACGAGCCGATGCAATCAGGTTTAAGATCAGTTAAAAACACAATGACCGACCATCATGCGTCAGCATCATTAGAACAAATATTTACAAAATGCAAATGCAAAATCAACAAAATTGCACGGCATTCATGAAGACACACATCATACAAATGACAAAAAATGCAGAAACAAATCCCAAACATGCAAGTTGCTTTCAACCTGACCTACATCTTCGAGATAATTCGAGATAATTCGAGATAATTCGAGATAGCCAAAAACCCCCCAAATCTAGACCCCATGAATCTAGTACCCATAAATTGGTTAGGGAATTACTACATGTTCATGCGCACGATGTAGGAGGTGGTCATCAATGTCTGAACAGCGACACGGAAAAGATATGTCAGGAGTCCACCTGCGTTGCCATGTGCGGTAGTTGTAGATCCTGTCCCCCAAGGTAACTCAAAACTGCGACACCTCAATCTTGAGAGAATCGAATCCGACAAGATGCAAGTCAACGCAAGTTCAAGCCAAGCGCAGATCAACACGCGGTCATGCAGCCACCAGCAGCAATTGTGAGACTTAGCTATGATCTGACGGCTGTCTTCCCTTTAGTGAAACCTCGTTCCTGGTTAAATCAGAAATTCCGCTGTTCTATGATAAGCACGTTGAGGTCAAATTTTCCGACAGAATGGGTACACCCGAGGATTCCCCACGAATGGGGTGTACACACTTAAACTCCAGATGGAGGGTGCTAATCTTGAGTACAACTGATGAGGCTCGAGTACAACTGACAAGTCTCAAGTCGGACAAGGTTCGGCTGGCAGGTCACTTGGCTTCACTCTAGTGTCGAAAACGTTACAAGGTTCAACATGAAGCACACACAGCGGCAAAAGAAGCGGCCAACTGGACTTTCATCAACATCACTTCACAAAAGCAGGTACACACGGGTGATCAATCCGTGCATCCACCATCAAGCATAGCTTCGTTGGCCAGCGTTTGCTTCATGGCCGCTGGCCCCCTGCTACTAATTGTGGTGACAGGGTATTCTGCCACTCCGCACACACACACACACGCACAAGCACACACCCACGCCCACACCAACCACCATCCACCCGCACACCCACACACCCACAAACACCCGCACACCCAGACACCCACAAACACCCGTACACACACACACACACACACCCGCTCACGCACACACACACACACACACACCCGCTCACGCACACACACACACACGAGCACACAAAGACGCACACACACACACACACACACACACACACACACACACACGCACGCACGCACGCACGCACGCACGCACGCACGCACGCACGCACGCACGCACGCACGCACGCACGCTCGCACGCACGCACGCACGCTCGCACGCACGCACGCACGCACGCACGCACGCACGCACGCACGCACGCACGCACGCACGCACGCACGCACGCACGCACGCACGCACGCACGCACGCACGCACGCACGCACGCACGCACGCACGCACGCACGCACGCACGCACCACACACACACGCACGCACACGCACGCACGCACGCACGCACGCACGCACGCACGCACGCACGCACGCACGCACGCACGCACGCACGCACGCACGCACGCACGCACGCACGCACGCACGCACGCACGCGCACACGCGCACACCCGCACACACGCACACACGCACACACGCACACACGCACACACGCACACCCACCCACCCACGCACGCACGCACGCACGCACGCACGCACGCACGCACGCACACACGCACGCACACACACACACACACACACACGCACAAGCACACACCCACACCCACACCAACCACCATCCACCCGCACACCCACACACCCACAAACACCCGCACACCCACACACCCACACCCGTACACACACACACACACCCGCTCACGCACACACACACACACACACACACACACCCGCTCACGCACACACACACACACCAGCACACAAAGACGCACACACACACACACATGAGCACATGAGCACATGAGCACATGAGCACATGAGCACATGAGCACATGAGCACATGAGCACATGAGCACATGAGCACATGAGCACATGAGCACATGAGCACATGAGCACATGAGCACACACCACACACGAGCACACACACACACACCTAAACTCCACCAGGGAGACATCAGAGGGAAAGGCAGTTTGAGTGAGTTGGTTCGAGCGGGTTTGGTTCAAGTAGTTAAAAGCAGGTGACGAATTAGACAGCATCAACACTTCACACCAGGAGCCACTGGTCTTGTTGAAGCAACAACGTCAAACACCACACACAATTTGGCTCGGAGCAGATTTCCGAGTGGATGGTCAGACCCACACCCACACCCACACCCACGCGACCACGAACACGAAGATGAACACGAATGCAAACTCAAGCGAAAACACACAAGCAATAGCAAGCAAAGCAAAGCAAAGAAAAGAAAAGCAAAGCAAGCAAGGCAAAGGCAAAGGCAAAGGCAAAGGCAAAGGCAAGGCAAGGCAAGGCAAGGCAAGGCAAGGCAAGGCAAGGCAAGGCAAGGCAAGGCAAGGCAAGGCAAGGCAAGGCAAGGCAAGGCAAGCAAGCAAGCAAGAAAAACACGCACACCCACAAACGCCCCGCAACCTTAGCGCTGGCAACGCACCCGCAGCCAATCGCGAAGCACGCCAGCAACACACGTGCAGCAACGCAATGCGTGCCAGGTTCATGAGTGCATCATTTGTCACATTCTTGTTGAAGCGCAGAAAGCCACAACTTGCACATTGCTGTTGCCAGCCAGGCTGTAGTGTCGAGAAAAGTGTCGAGAGAGATGCCTAAAGAAAGGCAAGAAGAGAGGCTGTGATTTCCCAGTCTGCCGTTTTGAACCTCAGCATGCAACGACATACTTTGCAAAGCTTGCGGTGCCGGATTGGTTCCCAGCAAACATGTCTGGATTGAGCCAGAGATTCTGCTGTCGCTCTGGTCACCCTCCGGAAGCCATGCTTCAAGGGGCGCCCCTGGGGGACTTTGGCTGTTGCTGTGGAGGCCAGCCTCCCCAAATGCAGCGCTGTTCTTGGCCCAGTCAGCGTCCGGGCACAGGCAAAGCACTGGGCTAGAAATGAATGCACATACTGGGAGACAAGTAGATGCGTGTACACTGGCAAGCATGCGGCCCGTCCTTTTTTGGAGGAGTAAGAACCGCAACAGTAAACTGTTTGGGGAAAAACAGAAACAACGGCTGAGATCATCCAGTGTTTTGCTTGAGGGAGAAAGGAAGTCCTGCGTGAGCATCTTGGCCACATAGCGCGCGTTCACATCTTCGGATCCGTATAGAATGCTGTAGGAGCAGGGGTTGGAACCTCGAATGACGAGGCCTGGTTTTGGTTGGTCGGGGTGGGGTGGGCTGTGGTGGGGTGGGGTATGTGAGGGACTGAAGCGGTTTCGGAGCGCCTTTGTTGGTTCATGTTGTGTCCCTCTTGGGAATCAACAGGAGGGGTTGGGCCTATCCCCAGATTGCAAGGGATAGTTTGGTTCGGGGTTATTTCGTCGGGGACCCAAGTAAGTCCCATTCTTTGCAGGTACAAGGCAAAACCCTGGAAGCACAAGCGCCATGATGTCAACATCAAATCAGTCCTTGCCTTTCTCTCAGTGGAAACTGGCCTCAAACTCCACAAAATCATAATCACTGGAAACTAGCAACAGGATGAGATCTCAATGACCGCAAGGGTAGCTTTTGGTTGAAGTGGTCGGTAGCTGAAAAAGCTGTCCCCTTACCCCAGTGGCTTCCTCATGGAAGCAAAGACCTTTTGAAGCGCGCAGGACTTGGTCGCCTTCGTCAAACGAAATACTGGAAAAGGAACAAGGGATTGGGAGGAAAAAAAGGACACCAACAACAAATTGGGGCCACCTTGAAACAACAAACAGGACAACGACACAATTTGCGCCACCTTTGTTGCAGGGAAGAACCAAAATGGAAAAGCAGGACAAGGGAAGCGCACCTCAAAGCAAGGGGAACGGAACTCACAGGTTGCGCGGTATTTGTCGACCGACCTATTTTTGCTGCCGGCAAACCAAGGGGTGAAATTGAGCCCCAAAGCATACACCTACAGCAAAGCAATCTGCAGCTGTCTTTGGCTAAAACAGGCAAAACGAGATCAAGCACGGCGGCCCAAGGCCTGGGAAGGCAAACTGTTGTCAATTTTCCGGCATGCGATCGGCCCAAAAAGGCCCGCAAGCCGGCGCTGACCGCGCGCCAGGGAGCTGCCCCGGCGAATGCCCGTCAAACTACCGCACATGAACTCCTCGCAGCGGAAACTGGGGAGAATTGGAGACAACATTAGGGTATGTGTGAAACTAGGGATCCCCTGACGTAAACATGATATTTGCTTGATTTGCAAACTGCTTTGATACATTTACCCACATTTTCCAACTAGAAACCACGTCCACCACAAAACTTAGATGATACCTTTACAAACGCAGGTGGAGACGCAAACAAAACCCAATGGCGGGGGATTCATCCGAAGTCGATTCTCATTTGCAAGGCAAAAAGCAGGGGTCACAGCATGGCTTATGATTTGAAATCGACTCTTGGAGGTCCCACCAAGTGATTTAAGGCTGTAGGACCCCTGGCAGCGGTTCCCTAGTTCCCCAACAAGGCTACAGGTGCCTTAAAGCACAAAATCGCGATTTTTCGAGAATTACGCCTTCCCTGCCTGGCGTGCCTCTGGTAAACTTGGCTACCCAGCACTCAGAACAAAGCAAACGAAAATATCCAAGCCCGGAATCCGTCCGGAGCCCCAATTCGGGCAGAGACCCCATAGCTTCAGGCTGTTGGCGAAAAAGCTGCCGCCGAAACCAGCAAAGAAAAACATCAAGTGGGAAATCAAAGGTCCACAGAAGGACAGCACTGAACCAATGTTACATTGAAGCTCAAAGAGCACAAATGAATGTGGGAAAAAGAGCTTCATAAAAGCGATGCAAACACGAATTGCATAGGACAGCAACAAATGTTGCGTGTAATTTTCAGGGAGATCTCTTTTTGGTTGGCTTTAATGGACAAGCAAAAGGAAAACCACCATTTTGGGGGGAGGCCCTCAAAGCGACGTACACAAATCAATCTGTCTTTGATCAAAGACAGAGAGCCAAAAGGAGAAGCAACCGGAAGTCCCTAAAAGGAGAATTGCAGGTAAGGATTGCTTTTCAAGCATCGCTTCAGACTTGACACCGATCTGACACCAAGAAGTTTAAAGCCTCCATGGAATCTCCCGAAACGGGATATGGAACCGGCCTCTTTGGTTTTAGTCATCCTAAAACGGTACACCTCCATAACGTGGATGGTCTTCGCTTTGGTTTCACTACAACTCAAAAAGTATAACTCGAAACAGAGACGCCGGTATTGACCAACACCAGCTGTACATGGGTATGTCTTCGTTGGGTTTGACAACCCCCCACATGTAGTCTACCTGACAAACTTTCGGAGACCCCAGAAACGGCCCAACCCCATGCTTCTTTTCCCCAGATCTCCATGAGCATAAGCCCCGTGGCGTAGCCGTCGTAGGCGTAGACCGGGCCGCGCAAGTCGTAGCATCCAGACTTCACCTGACGAGCTGGAGAAAACGTTTCCGGTGTCCCTTTACTCACTTCCGTGAGTGGCCCCCCAAAAAAAAACAAAGATGTTTGTTGCTAAAAATGGTCCAGACCCAAGTGACTAAGGACCGGAAGTCAGGGAGTGAGCTTAGGTCGTTTGTTTCCTATGGTCCTTTCGGTGAAACCATCCCCAAGCGGACCTCGATTTGAGAAAACAACTTGTTTTTCCATTTGAAACATCACCAGCCATGAACTTGGCCTGTGGCCGAACTCTGCACGTGAAACACCTTCAGATTCCGCGTCATTAACCCCAGCTGAATCAACCGAGCAATTTATTGATATGGGGTGGGGCGCTCCAAAAGTGAAAAGCACCCCCTATTTTATCAACTGGGGTTCTAAAATTCCGGGGTCAACATGATATCCTGTGATATACATATATGTCTCACGTAGCCTGTTTTTGTTAAAGACCCCAAGAAAGGGCGGTTTGTTTTTGTTGGACTTGGAAGAAACCGCCTCCGAGCCAGAGAAGAATAACGGCACCGGTTTTGTGGCGCATGCCCTAAGCTGAGCAGCGCCCAACACCCATTGACTGTTGCGAAGGTTGATGCAGCCCAATGAAACCGGGTAGGAACCGAACCCAAAATGTCCCTCATGGCATTCGGGCGCCTTTCACCTGACCATTCCGCACCTCCGGCGGGGAGTAGGCCGGGGTGTAGGCGCACCCGTGGCTGAGCTTCCCGAAATTCTGGAGACCCCCAAAATCGATGATCTTCACCTTGCGTTCGATTCTTCCGGCCCAAAGAAATGAGCAACAAGTCGTCCAACGACCCCGGTTGGAAAAGAAGGAACCCAAAAAGCTTAGCCGTTTTCAGATGAAGCTCCTTTAAGAAATGGACCATCTTTTTTGGGTTCCATGTTTGTCTAGGGAAGACCTTTTGTATGGAGCCATGAAACCCAAGGGTACAAAACGGGGCATTTGGTCACAAGACCATGAGTCCATCTCGCCGAAACCGGGTGCCTGGGTGTGTGGTACCGTTTTCATCTTGGTTTCAAGGGAAGCAAAATCACAACCTACCCATGGCCAAATACCTCTGGTTTTACACAGCTCGCTTGAGCCAGGTTGTTGGGATTTGGTGGGTTCCTGACGAATGGCGAAGACCAAAGAGAATTCCAAACCTCTTTCTAGGGTCACGCAAGGCTGTGGGCCCCACTTCGCTTCGTATTTCTATCCCGACTCCATTTAGAATCAAAGGCCACTTGAAACGAGCCTAAAGAGGGGGAAGCGCCTTTGATAGTTGGGATACAACACCCCAGGGGGGTAGTCCACACAAAAAAACTCCAGAAGATCAAAACAAACAAGACTATGTCACATGTCCTAGCTTGGGGGGGGGGGGGTAGTCTTCTGTTTTCTGGTGTGTGTGTGTAGTTTTCTCAAGGTGTTCTTTGCATTTCTTTGGAAAAGTGTGAAAAACCTTGAGAAAACCAACAAAAATATGACTCTGTCAGCTGTCCTGACTTGAGGGGAAATATGTTTTCGCTTGGTTGTCTTGAGTTGTTTTTGGTACTTTACCGTTTGCGTCCTGTTTGCAAGAGCTCCTGTGATCAAGTGCGCTGGTGTAGTTGGACCACCGCCCACAGCCGCCCGTGGGACGAACTCCATTTTTTGGTGTTTGCGTTTGAACTCCATCTTTCCGTGGTTTTTGCGCTTTATTGTCTTTTTTGGTGCGGTGGGGGGGGGTGGGGGGGGTGGGGGAAAAAATGGAGAAAGTAGGGGGCCTGGGGGGAAGAGGGAGGAGTGTTGGGGTTATTGGGTCAAATGTTGTTATCCAACGTTTTAACACCCTTGTTTGATTTCTTCCTATATTTTGTTGTAGGGTGTTAGGGGTGGATTTTCTGGGGAGTAACGTTTTGTTCATTTGAAAGAGTTAGCCCTTTTAGTAGTTATTATGTTCTGGGGTGTTGGTGGTTCATTTGTTTATTCCTATTCTTGTTCAAAGTCACTTGTTGTTTCCACGTAATCTCTCACAGTATCGTTATTGTTTTCTTGACCTTTCACTCTTAGTTGGTGCTTACTTGTTTGTTGGTGTTTTTTCATTTTGTATTTTCCTACCATACATTTACATAAAGGACATTCTACTTTCAATTGGTTATAGTCTTTCTGTTTTTCATTTATGTCTTCTTTGTTATTTTCTCTATATTCTTTTGATTTTTGCTTTATTTCGTCTTTATGCTTTTCACGATAAATCTTGTTCTTTTCCAGTATAGTGTCTTTGTTATTCTCTCTATATGTCTTTTTCTTCTCTACAATCTGCTCTTTGTTGTCTTCGTAATACTCCTTTGACTTTTGCTGTATTTGTTCTTTGTGTGCTTCTCTATACCGTCGTTTGCTCTCCAAGCATACATTACATTGTTTTCTTCCTTCGTTGAACTTTTCTAACAATTGAAAGACTTTACATTTGGAACATTGCTTTTTGTCTGTCATTGGTCTCTATATGTTTAAGGGGTTATTTATTTAAGTTTAAGGGGTTTTATAGGTTAAAAGTTCAGTATAATTATAACATATAAGATTTTACATGTTATTATTATATTATGATTATAATTTCAGTTCAGGATAATAATCTAATTGGTTTGTCTTACTTCTTTCATAGCTCCTTTCAGAACTGTGTTTCGCAATAAGTTCTGTCTCAAGGAGCGTGTCCTGCAAAAACCTTGACCGGCTGTGGATGGTGAAAATAGTCTACATTTGCACTGATTTTCTGGAAGGGTGAAGAGGGGAGACATTTCCCCGGTCGGGGTGACATTTCCCCAAGGTCGGGGAAATAGGGAACCTTTTCCCCTAATTTGGGGAGATAGACCAACATTTCCCCAAATGAGGGGTGATATTTCCCCAAGGGAGGGGGAACGCCCCCTTAACCACCAAACCCCCCTTTATTGTAATCGTCCTGCATTTGCCACGCTCTGAGGTTGAGAAGACATCGCTCTCATCGCCTTCGTTGCTGTCGTCTTCTAGGTTCTGGGATGGGAAGGGTTTTGCGGTTTTGGGTCTTTGTGTTTTACTGTTGCAGGGAGGGTTCAAACAAGAAACTTTGAAGGTTGAAGTGGAGAAGGGTTCGTATGAGACACTTTGAAGACTGACGTGGAGAAGGGTTCAATCAGCATGTTTTTTCAAATCTATGGAAATGACACTAAAACCCAAATCCCGAGCAACCCGACCAACCGAGCCTGTCCCTGAAAATAATTTTAATAATTTCATATTATTAGAACTATTTAGATAATTATTTTATGGAGTAATGTCGCGAAGCTCATTAGGCTATTACTTTGTAATAGCGTAATGTCCATATGGTAATGAAGTGAAAGCATCAATATAAAACCTTTTATTTTCATAATTACTGAGAGATTGCTTTACTTGAGACATTGAATATATTTGATGCGACTTACTTCTGATGAAGTTATATGTGATTTCATGCTTTTTGTTTTGAAACAATGCTTCGTGATAGATCTGATACGACAGTTCGTTTTTCACTTTGTGTTTCACTACACCTTTTGATTTCTTATGTTCATCAACCTCACCGTGAATTGTGAAGGCGTAAGATTTAGGTTTTAATCCGATGAATTTAGTAATGATTTTTCCATTGACTTCATCTTTGTGCATTCCTAAGACCTTCTTATTAGTTTTGTCATGACATGGATGCTCAACAGGATAGTCGCTAAAATCCATGTGTTGCTTTATATCATTGAAATCCTTATAGACATCATCAGTCATTGTTTGAATTACATAACTGTCAGTATCTGTATATATCAATTTGATATGTTCATTATATTTCTTTTTCAATACACCATAGTAAAACTCATACATATGTAATTTACTCAAATCTAAAATTGTCATTCCTAAGAATATCGGTTTATCCAATTTCAGCTTCGCTTTAGTTTTTTCAACTCCTACGAGATTTTCATTAATAATAAATCTGTTTTTGAATGTTGGATTATTAACACATTTTTCATATCTTACCTCATTATCAACTAATTCAAAATCCATATGGTTTCGCTTGTCTTCCATAGTTTTTCCGTACACCGCGTTATTCATTAATTTGAATAAATCTTTCTCAAAATCGCTTTCGGCTTCTTTCCTTTTACCAGTGTTGAAGTCAATCCACGGTTTCAACCATGCCCTCTGTTGAAATTCTATTATCCTATGGACTTTACCCATTTTCATTCCCATTTTCAAATAATACTGTAAAGTCTTGATATGAACCACATATTTTTCTTTATCCTTTAGATTTAATATTAACTTACTTGTTTTCTCGCCCTTGGGACTTTTACCGTCATAATATACTTTGAAGACTTGCTTTTGATAGTCGGAAAGCATATTCACATTTACATTCGTTATCTCAGGCGCTAGTGGATAGTCTGAGTGGAAATCATGCAATGTTTCGGGATATTCCAAATCAACTTCCATAATATAACCGAACTCATCGTTTTCATTCCAATTTTCAACACTGGGCGTTTTCTTTGCCCACTTGATATTTTTTAGCGGTAACTTCTGGGACATTGCCAAACCATACAAATTATTAGCATCTAAGTAATTTATGTAACTACTCGGTTTTGAATTGTCATATTTTCCAACCATATACTTATTATTTGCCACTGCTAATTTATGACTGACTTGACACATTCCACCTCTCATACCCTTCTCAATCATTTCACACATGTCCTTATCACTGATTTGTTCTATTTCCACACCAGTTTTTAAAAGCATCGCATCAAACGCGAAATTTGGCAACGTATAATAATGAGCGGGGTCTAAACCGTAGTATTCCATACACAAGTCTCTAAAGTTTTCAAATACATCGGTCAGTAGTAAAACATCAGTTCTTAAATACAAGTCGTGATACTGCCCGAGTGTTCTAATCCCGAAGTGCTTCCATACTTTCAGTGCCCTTTCATAATCTTTATCACTTACATGTTCTTCACTCAATTTACTGTAAAACGCTTCTTTCGGTGGTAAAGCCCTTTCCTTAAATCTTTCAAAATCATCAAAGTAGTCATAGGGATAAATACCCTTATCGGTCAATAAATCCAAATCTTCATCGGTTTTAACATACGGGTTTCTAACGCTGTATCTGAAATTGTTCTTCCAGTTCTCACGCTTTTTATCATCCTCATACTTTACTCAACTTCACCAACTTATCCAACGAAGACGATAAGAAACTGAAACTGTCCTTGAAACAAAGATTTTTAAAACCAAAGGTTATAAACTTTTCGCTGTTCTGAGCGATACATTCTATTTTAGAATTCTTGTTCAGTTCGTGAGCCTTGTTGATGATTAAGTGGGCATCATAGTTTTTAAGGTTATGAAGAAACACTTGGATTTTATAATATCTCATACTAAAACCAAGATTACAATCATCGTGGGCGCATCCTCTGTAAGCTCCAGTAAAGTGACAATGGTCTCGAACCTTCTTGTCCTCAGGTTTAAAATCATTTCCACAGATAAAGCAAGTAGTAGCATTTTCAAAATCTTCCTTGTCCTTTTCAGTCATGATTATCTCTTTTACTTCCTTCATCCTACTAATAATATCTTCTCTGACTTCATTGATTTTTTCAACAAACTTATCCATACAATCTTCACCTCTGTATAAGTAAGGCTCACTACTTCCGGTTATAGCATTGACTACATTAATCATAAAACCACACGGACGATGATTTTGATATGATGTAGTTTTAGCTTTTGCCGATTTGCTTTTAACATCAATAGGCACAGTTAAACATTCAAAGTCGGCATAGATTACGAATGGAGCTTTAAGTTTCTTGAAATGGTTTTTGAATGCTATTGTTTCACCTGCTTCTGGCATTTCTATTTTTTGACCCTCAACTGCTAGACATCCTTGTTCTTCGTGTTTCTTTAAAAGTTCTTCGGTCTTGAAACCATGTGAGCAGGTTCTACAGTGATACTTCTTCGCCTTCATCTTGTTAGTCTGACTACTCATTAACTTATCGTAATTTTTGATATAAGCGTAATGCGATTTAACATCATCAGTCAATTTAATCAAATCGATTTTGTGTTGTGCTTGTGGGTTGTTGCTTCTTTTGTATAATAAAATAGTTTTACTATTCGTATCGGGGTTTATGTAATAAACATTGACCGATATGTGTTTGTTCTGTTCTTCAAATAGTTCAATCTCATCATTACCTACTGGAAAGTCTATTCCGTCCCATTTGATAAATTTGTCATCTACATATTTCTTATAATGATACATGTCGCAGGGATCTCATAAAATCCACATTGAACGGAATATTTAAAACATAAGTCATCCTCGTTTTTAATGTTAATACAAGCCTTTTTGTTTGCCACCCAGTCGGGCAATGGAATAAAGGATGAACCACGGGTAGGATTGTACCTATCATAACTGATGACTAACTTTTCAACTTGACCAAGAACCAATCCCGACTGAATGTATTCGGTTATTTCAATTTGTGTCTCAATGTCGTGCCCAATGTTGTTTAAGACGGTGTTCAACTCGTCGGGATTATGAATATTGTATCTTCTGCTTCTTAACCGCCTTTGAATAAGTTCGTTGTCGGGATTTTTGAATGATAAATCGGTTTCCACGATTATTTTCATGTTCGGGTTTCTGTTCAGAAATTCGGCCAGTCGTTGCTTCTGGTATTTTAAGTAGGATAAACCTTTCAACCCCTTTAATCTTATATCACTTACCGAGTAGGTGTTGGCGTATCCCTTGAACGCTTGTTGCTCGTCTGTGATTTTGGACTTGAATCGCTTGACATAATCCTGTAAGGGTCTACCTCTCGTTAGTTTTAGATAATTAGCACCTTTCATTAAAAGGCCATGCTTTCTATATCCGTCACTCCTCGCCACTTCCTTGAGTTTCGTGTTCAATACGTTTGAAACTGGTTTGTTCTTATCATATCTGTAGGTCTTATCGCCTATTTTGAGTTTTTGTGTTTGCCTCCCTTCTTTTTGTATTAGTTCGCCTTGTTGGCTGTTTAAAATGAAATCTATGATATTTTTTCTGACATGGTAACCATAATACTATACTCTATATAATATAAGGTATTTTCTCTTTAAGTAGTTTTTCGGGCTGGGGTTGACTGTTGGAGAAAATGGGTTTCGGGTTGAGAATGAACGCATTAATCTCATTAAGTGTTTTTAATAAGATGAATGATTATTATTTTTTTCATAATGCGCATTGTCGCGAAGCTTGCAAACAAATTTTAGATTTCTTGTGTTTAGATAAATTTGATTTGCTTGATATCGTCCTTCCGCAGTCCTCACAAGTGTAAGACTGTTTTAGGTTATTGTTGTAGTAATTCTGGTGGTAGTTCTTCTGGTCGTCCCTCCACCTCACGGGTTGCTCATTGCCATCGCTCGAAGTCTGGTTCTGTTCGCTTATCATCTGTAAGACTAAGTCGTTTTCTGCTTTCATCAGTTCAACCATCATATCAAATTCATCATTCGTTATTCTCTGTTTACTATTACCGTTAATAAAAATTCCTGTCATTTTACTATATTAGGGCGTTTTGTCTTTAAGTAGTTTTTATTTTTTCTTCTTGCCTCGGCTACTTTTTGTATTTGTGCTTTCTGGGCTTCTACTCCTGCTTCTTGTTTCCATTTGTTCCCTCGTCCATTCACTACCTCTAGCTATTTCTTGGGGTGAGTTGCTCCTGCTTCTTGTTTCTAATTGTCTTCTGTTCATTTGATTACCTCTTGCTCTTTCTTCTGGTGAGTGACGCTCGGACGAGCCTCGCGCGCTCAGCGAGCGACTTCTGCTTCTTGCTTCTACCTGACGTCTTGACCAGAATGATGCCCTTGGTTGTTCTTCTTCCTGTTCCCTTGATTGTTCTGATGGTGTGGATGTCTTCTTGTCACGTTTGAATAGTTCAAATACGCTCTTGTCTTCTCCACCTAAAAATATGTTTCTTAACGATTTTATTTCTCGGCTTTCCTCTTTCTTATCTTTTTCGGTTGATGCTGATGACGATGATGATGTTAAATGAAGACTTTGTAAATCTTCCTGCTTTTCATCTTTTGGTTCATCTTTTGGTTCATCTTTTGGTTCATCTTTTGAAATTGCATTACTATAAATTTCATCAGCAAAATCTTTTGCTATATATCGTGTTGTTTGTGCGTCTGCCTCGTTGTTTTCATATAACTGTGATGTCGGTGCTACTTCATCAAACATATCAGGGAACAATTCGTGTTGAAGAACTTGTTTATCAGTTTGAACCCTAGCATTCAACCGTAGTCTCCTATCGTATTTTGAAAGGTCAAAATCTTCAAAATCTATATTGTTGATTGACAAGTCAATTACCTGTCTTTCGGGGATGATTTCAATTTTTAATCTGTGCGTCATCGCTTCCTTTAGCATTTCTTCAAAAGTAGGGCGTCGGCGTAATCCATAATATTTATTAGTCATATTAAATATTATATATTTTATTAAACTTCCGCAGGTATTTCTTTAACTGAACCATCCATCACGGTTGGACTATCTTCTTTTTCCTTAGGTCGTGGGTGGAAAACTGAGTAATACACTTTATCATTGTAAAACCTTACTAATTTCAATCTGTGTTCCTTCTTGATAAAATCACCATCGCTATTAATTAAAGCATTATATAACTCAGTGAATTCTTCATGAACACTGTCTTTAATCTTTCTAAATCCTTTCAGTTTGTCCATGACTGTTTTCATCTCTTCTGGTCTGCTTGCAAGATAAGCGGGTGTTAGTTCAGACGCTCTTTTCTTAAACTCGTTGTAACCATAAGCGTCTTCTGCTTTTGATTCTACTTCAACAACTGGGTCGTCTTCTCGTTCATCTTCTTCTTCGCCTTCCTCTAATGGTTCTAATTCTGGCATTTCATCAGCGGACACCATTGAATGAACTTCTACACCGGCAGGATATGAACTCTTCGAAACAGCACTTGCCATTTCTTCGTGTTGTTGTCTCCAAAGTCTCATTCTTTCAGCAAGTTCTTCTTTCTGTTTCTGTGCTTCCGTTAGTCCTTCTTGAATGAAAGACTGGTGTTGTTTCAGTGTGTCAGCAAGTTTCAGTTCGTCATTAAGTTTAGCTCTTACTCTGTCAGCGTCCGACATTGCTCCTTTCATAACTTCTTCTCTCCGGTCTAGTTCTTGTTTCTTTTGAATGTCTAAGGCTCCATTATTATCAAACTGACTTCCGTATTGGTTTAATCTGTATCTTGTCGCTTTTCTGTCTATCACATTTTCAATTGATGGACGGTTCTCATCTCCTACTAATGTTTCTTTCAATAATTCATCATAAGAAGGTCTCAAATGTAATTGTGATTTCAATGAACCTACTTTTACCGGTCCTACTGTATTCAATCTACTAATTGATTTAATCATAGTATATTAATTATATAGAAAAATAAATTAATCAGAGATATTCTTAATCATTTCTTCTAAATGCTTCTTTCTTACAGTTAGTTGTTCCTTCGTTTGTATTCCGTCTGGTGACCGTGTGTTGTCTAATATGTTTCTTATTCTGTCTAATTCCTTTCTGTAACTTTCGGTTCTGTTGCTTTCAGCTAAATCATTTCTATATTTTATTAATGCTCCCTGTGATTGTCTCGCTTCCAGCGTTTCCTTCAACTGTTTAAAATAATTCATACGCGAGGCAACACCCCATAAATCTGAAACATTATAATGACGTTCTACTTGTGGCGCCCTTTTAAATTCTACATTTCTATGACTTCTCATAAGCATGATTAATATATAATATAATTAGATTATTATTTAAAACATTGATGAAGATAACTTGTTTATTTTTCTTGTTTATCTTGCTTTTTCTTTTGCTTCAGTTCTTCATAATGTTGATTTAATAATTCTGTTGCTGTGGGTTTCTTAATTGTTTCTTTAATCACTTCTTGTTTAATTTCATTCTTAATCTCTGAAACAACTTCTGGCTTTATCTTTCTAATATGTTGTTGTGGTTTAACTGGAAGCATCTCGGTTTTTGCACCTTTACAATTTTTAGGATGAGAAAAACGAAGCGATTTAGCAGTCATAGACCGCCCACAAGCATTGCATTGGACTAATTCAACTTCTTTCTTTATCCTTGGTAATGACTTTGCCTTCGGCTTAGGTTCTTCTATGATTTCTTTTGTTGGTTCTTCCTTTGGTTCTTCTTGTGTTGGTTGTTCAATAAGTGCTTCATTTTTTTCAACAACTTCATTACTAATAGGTGCTTCATCTGTTTTAGTTTCATTATCAACATCTACTACCTCAATACTGGTCATATAATATATTCTATATATTTTCTATAAATGTTGTATATTGAAAGTTTATAGAAAGTATATTTATGTTTCCGAAGGTTGCTTATTTAACAATGTTTGATGTTTAAGCGATTTTTCATGTCGTTTGATATGCTTTTTTAAAAGGACTTCACCACAAACACAAGTGATTTTGACTTTATCTTTCTCACGCACATATTCCTTGCTCTTTTCTTTCCATTCACGACTTTTTTGTCTTAACATGTCTATGTTGTTTTTACGGTATTCTTGATTTTGTAATAATATTTCTACTCGATGTTTGTCATAGTATTCTTTATTGTATATCCCTACGTATTCCTTATTTTCTCTATTCCAAGTTTTCTTTTTAGCATTTATGTCGTCTCTGTGTTCATCTATATATTCTTTCTTTGTTCTCCCCGCAACACACTTATTGACACAGTCGTTTTCTCTTTGGTGATGTCCCTCTCTTGCTTCCAATTCTTTTCTACTATTGCACGGGCAGTCTTCAACCCATTCTATTCTACAGTTTTCAACTCCAAACTCATGGAATAAATCAAACACTGAAATATAGACACAACCGTTGTTGTTTTGATTTAACCACTTTTTATATTGACTCCTATGACCTGCCATTCTCATACTCAATTCCTGACAAGTACTTCCAATATAACATTTTGTATATTCACTGTCCCAAACTTTATATATTTTACCACGGTTATAAATGTTTTCCATATGTTTGTTTATGTTTTTATATCTTTAAATAATGTTTTACGAAAAGGTCACTTTTTACGAAAAGGAGACTAAAACTACAATTAACTCCATTCAAATTAATTTCATTCCCTGCTGAATTAGAAATCCAAAAATCCAATTGTTTAAAGGTTCTATTAGATACATCTAAATAGTCCAAAGCGTTTATTCCATCTCCATCAAAAATAATTCCAGAATGAGGTGCTGTAACAGGAACCTTTTTAACTATTGTTGTATCTCCAGTAGCAAGACTCACTTGATTATAATTAGACAATTGAGAAGAATGAATATAAATATTTCTAATGGGTTGAAGATTAACGAAACCAGAAACATAAGGATTATTATATTGATAAACTACCATTTGATAATTTCCTAAAACTTCATTAGCAGATTGCAAGTTATTAGCATTAAAAGTTCCATTCCATATATAATCTGCATATGTTAGTTTCATTTGTTCATCAGTTAACACAGCGAACTTTCTATCGGCATAGTTTGAATAAATTGTTATTTTATTAGTTTTCACACTGTAAGTAACTTCATAAGTATTTGAGAAATTAGTATTATCTACAACACCATTTATTTTTGACTTTAATTCTGTCGCTAGTTCTGTGCCAGTATATACTCCTTCGTCCAATTGTAACGCTAAATAATGGACATTTGTGTTATCTTCATCTGGAACTAGTGGAGAAGAATAAAAGTATAATATATTATTTAATCCTGACTGAATTGAATACCACGAGTTAGGTAATGTTACTTCGTGAATGTAGCAATGAACTCCGTTGTTTGTTTGTAATGTTTCGGGCAATTCAACTTTGAAATTCGATGATGTACCACTAATTCTATGAGCGCTGTCAATATAAACTTTTTTGTAAGTCAACATGATATATTTTCAATTAGAAAATAAATTTTCTAATTAAAAAATATTCTGTTGCTTAGGACTTCGTCGTAAGTCAACTTTTCTATATGAAAAGTTGCTTAGAGCAAAGCTGTAAGTCAGCATTATTAATTAATTGAGAAATTAATTTATAACTTTAAATATATGATTAATAATAAAAAGTTAATTTATGAAATGAAGCATGGGAAAATTAAACATTATCAACCTTATAAGAAAACAACTAAAATAACTAATGTTATGAAACAAACTGACAAAATATTAAATAGTTATTATCCTAATTCAAATTTAACTGATGCACAAGGGTTGAGTAGAGCATATAGCAATGGTAAAGGTTTTTATATTGATGGTGATAAAATGTATGTAAGGGAACATTTGGAAAAGGAACGTTTGGAGGTGCTGTTAATGACATTCTGGCAGATGTAGGACTTCCCTTTAAAATGACTAAATATTCACAACGATATAAAGACACATCAACAGCATTGGATGAAAACAATGAAGTTAAACATCTTATAACACATAGTCTCGGTTCAAGTGTAGGGGCACAGATAACAAAAGATTACCCTGAAAGAGAATTAACTTTAACTACTTACGGAGCGCCGTTTATATCGCGAAGGTCTAAAATTACCGATGATTACATTAATTTTAGAAGTATCTTAGACCCTGTCAGTATTGCTGACCGTGGTGCTATAACTGTTTATACTGGTTCATTAAATCCATATACTAACCACGATTACATAACTGGATACGGAGACCAAGGTAAAGATGTTTCAACAAGCAATGAACCGGTAAAGGAGATAATATAGTTAAATAAGTACTTAAATATATAACTATATAATATTATATATGTATAATCAGTTACATGAAAACTTGACAGAAAGTGAAACAAAATATAAACCATCAACACTTGTAGAAAGATTAAGGGATTTAAATAGAGATAATAAACGAACACATGTAAAATGTAAGTGTGGGTGTTTCATTATTCGGAGTGTCAGAGTTAGACCTGACTATATTGATTATAACTGGATTATTTCAATTTATAATATGTTCGTACCAAAATATAAAAATGGTTGTGTTCTCATCAATGACAACACTAACAATTGTAATCATACTCAATCAGACCTTGATGAAATAGTAAAAAGAAAAACGCAAAACTATTTTCATATTATTATTATGATACAACATAAGAAATATGACAATGAAACAACGGATGATATGATTAAGAATGAAAATAAAAAGTATAAGAAAAGTACGTATGAAGAAATTAGAGAATTAGTAATGGAGAAAGAAAAAGGGAATAATCCAGTTGAAGATAAGATTAAGAAAAAGAAAATGAAAATATTTAAAAATAATAATTCTAATCAAAAGGATTACACTAAATTATTTAATTTAGTTTAGTTTAAATTATTTCTAAATTAAATTATATATAGCAATGGAAACTTTTAGTGCTGAAGATATTCTAATTGACAACCTCTCATTCAAGTTAAATAAAGGTGCAAGTTATATCAACGACCGTCGTTCAGTCTCGTTTTTCCCTTCTGGAAGTAATATCTACACCCCTTCATCTGGTCAACGTGTGTTGAAAATAGCTTTAAATGCTGAAGATAATACTTGGCTTGACCCGCAGAGTGTAATGGTTTATTTCACCGTTGAAAACACTGACCCGTCAGACAATAAACGCTTACGTCCTCTGTCTCCTGCTTATTCCTTTTTTAGAAGAGCAAGACTAATTGCTGGTAATCAACTTGTTGAAGACATTGATTATTACAACCGAAATCATCACATGATGAGTTGCATGATGTCAAAAGGAGCAAGAGACAATGAAGACGCCCAGAGTTTTGGTTATAGATATGATGATGATTTAAACACACGTCGTGCAGTTCCTGCATCGGGTCATATTGGTCCTGCATATGACGCTTACACAATTCCAGGCTTTAACAGAAAAATGGTTGTAGGATTTAAACCGATGCTTGGTTTATTCAATCAATTTAAGTATATCCCGTTAAAAGCGTGTCCTCTTGTTTTAGAACTTGAATTAGTTTCAAATTTTACCGATTGTGTTGTTACAGCGGGTGGGTCGAGGTTTCCAGCGAGTGGCAACACAGACACAAGCCTTCATACAAATGAGCAGTTCTCAATTAGTAACGCATTCCTTCAAACTGATTTGGTAAGCTTGGACAACGACCTTCACAATAAATATGTTTCACATCTTTTGGACGGAAAAGAATTGCCTATAACTTATAATACTTATATTTGTCAATCTAATCAAGTTCCCGATGGTTCGTCGTCAATTAACACTACTGTTGTTCGTTCAGTGTCAAAACTCGCTGCCGCGTTCATCTCTTTCAGTAAAAGCGCAGTAGGCGATACTCACGTTATGAAAGAATACAACAATTTCTATCATCCTATGTATTATTTGAATTACCAAGAAAGTGGATACTACAATTCCGACCTTGATTTAGAATTTCAACTTCAATTAGGTTCAAAACTATATCCTGAGTATCCATGTCGTTCATTAACACAAGCATTCTATTATTTACGAAAAGCATTAAATTTACCATTGTTCCATCAACACCATTTATCGATTGAATATTCTGCTTATCGTGTTGATAAGTTTATCTTTGCTATGGATTTCGAAAAGGTTCCCGATAGTTCATATACTGGAATTAACACGAAAGCTGGGCAACAACTTTAATTCGTGTGAAACCTATTGGAAATATGGTAACAGCAAATATGCCAGATACAATATATATAACGTTAGTGAGTGAACAAATATTATCCATACGCGATGCCGGAGTTCAGATACTCGATTAAAAATAAGTAAAAATAGGTTTAAAGACATCCCGCTTTATGTTATATAATGGAGAACATATATCAAAATGGTAAAATATACGCTGTTAAAAATGACATCACGGATGAAGTATATATAGGTTCTACGGTTGTGAGTTTGTCAAGGCGAATGGTTCAACATAGAAGCGATGCAAAAATGTATCATGACAAAATGCCATTGACAAGAAAAATGAATGAAATAGGTATAGAACATTTTTACATAGAACTCGTGGAAGATTACCCGTGTAAAAATAAAGAACATCTCAACAAAAGAGAAGGAGAGCTGATAAGAGAACTTGCAACAATCAATAAACGAGTTGAACAAAGAACGCCAACTGAAATTGCAGAACAAAGAAGAGAGTACAGAGAAAAACACCACGACCACTTTTTAGAATGTAGGAGGGAATGGGCTGAAAAGAACCGTGAGAAACTGCGAGAGCAAAACAGAGCACAGAAAGCAAAAGATAAAGATAAAATCTATGAAAGAGATAAAGCCTGGAAATCAACTAAAATTGAATGTCCGTGTGGTGGTAAATATACAAATTGTCATAAAGCGGAACATCTAAAATGTAAAAAACATCAAGATTACATTAACAATAATAATTAATATAATTAATTTCTACAATTAATTATATCGATTATGCCTTCAATAAATTTAACAAACTTTGAGAATGTTGTAGCACACACAATTAGCGAAATCAATTCTACAAGCGGGGTAACAAACATTAGAAACATATACGCTAATCAATCAGATATAATTGATTTACTCAACAACAAAGCAGACCAAGTAGATACTTACACAAAAGCACAGATTGACGCTAATTTTTATGATATAACTCAATCATACAATAAGACGGAAGTTAATGTATTATCAAATAATATTAGTTCAAATACATTTTTAATAGGTAATCTGACAATAACTTCAAATACAAATTTTGATAATATTTCATCAAATACAAATTTAATAAATAATTTAAAATCTACTATAACATCTAATTTTAATAATATTTCTTCAAATACTAATTTTAGTAATTCAAATATCAATAATATTTCATCTAATACTCATTTAATAGATAATTTGAATTCTACTATAACAACTAATTTTAATAATATTAGTTCTAATTCTAATTTAATTACAGGATTAAATAGTACAGTAAATTCACATATTTCAGCAATATCAGATTTACAGAATGGAGGTTCACTTAATGAAGCAGATTATTATAATAAAATAACAACTAATAATTTATTATCAAATAAGTTAAATACATCAATATTAAATAATACATTAATACATAATATAACAACTACTGCAACTTTCAAAATAGCAGAATTTGGAAATTATAATAATTTCTTTGAAATGTATAATAATTATTTTGATAGTTATGTTTATGGAAATTTAAGTGGAGCAACTATGTTTTTGAATCAAAGAGGTTTTGGAGATGTAGAAATTAATAATTCTTCAACTTTTCAAAATGATAAAATAATATTAAATCATAATACTACAATATTAAGTAATTTACAAGTATCTGGTTTATTTTCGTGTTCGTCTATTTTAGATATAGCAGGTTCTGATGCTAGATATGTTTTACAATCAGATGGATTAAGTGGATTAATAACGGGAAATACAAATACAATTAATTCAATACTTACAAATGACAGCGCGCAAGATACAACAATAAGTCAAAAATTAGACAAAGTTAATACAACTGCACAAACAGTAAACTCTCCATTAATACTTAGTTTAACAGATAATACTAATCCAATTTTTAGAATTCAAGATGCTGTAAGTAATCAACGTTTAGAATTTAAAAGAGGTTGTCAGTTGGACTCTTATCAAGGACTAACAGGTGCTACGCCTTATAGACTATGGTTAGGATGGAATACAGGAGATGTTATTATTGGAAGACCTAATAATGCTTCAAGAATTACGATTAACGGTAATGTTCATACTTCATACAATTTTGCTCAAGCACACGGAACATCATATTTCGAAGGTGCTGTTTATATGAAAGGAAATTTATTTACAAATAATGATTTTTCAACAGATATTAAAACAAAAATAGATAATATCAATACTTCAATAAATGGATTAGAACCATATTTAGAAACATATACACCAGATGCAATAGAAGGTTTTTATATACATCATCCTAATTTTGTAGCGTGTAGTGTAGGAGATATAACTAATGCTTCTAACCAATATTTTATGGCTGATGGGCTTGTAGGAAAAACAATTTTTAGTAAACCTATAGATGTGTTAGGTAATATTTATACGAATGCTGATGTTAATTGTGATAATGTTAATATTGATACTGATGGTAAATTAACAATTGATACAAACTGTGAATTATATAGATATGTTAGTGCTTTTTCATCTTTTGATATGAGAAATACCGATTCTAATTCTTCAATTAGATTTATTTGTGGAGACCCCGCTGTTCAGTCTAACATAGTCGGGGCAGTTAATATTACTAGCGGATGGACTTTTAATACTGCTACTGTTGATTTTATGGGTAATTTATTTGCTGATGATGTTTGTATTAAAACTAATGGAGCATTAAGAAGCAATCATTTAGCACCTAACGGAGGAACATTAATAACCGTTGATACTAACTTTGCAGTTCAAAATGCATATTTAGCAACTAATACCATTCAATCATTCGATTTAACAACGGTTTCATTTTTGAATAATATTTCAATGACTACTGGAACTGATATTAAAATGGGAACATCGGAAATATCGACCTATTACGATGGAACTAATCTATCAACATTTGATATAATATTTAAAACATCAAATACTGCATTCAGAATAGTAGATAGTTCAACTACACCTTCAGTTTTATTATCTATTGATAAGACATTTGGAACAACAGTAAATACTGAAAGTTTTACAAATAATGCTCCATCAACTTTTAATGAAAATGTAACAGTTGTTAATACAAAAACATTATTTGTTAATGATATTCAAGATGCTTCAGGTGATGCTATTGATATTACTGCTGGAACTGTAACTATAAATGGAAGTCTAATAGATAATTCTGATGCAAGATTAAAATATGATGTAGATTTACTTAAAAGTAATTGTATTAGTATGATTAAGAAATTCAAACCTAAAAAATTCAAAAGAAAAGATAGAGAAGATAAGGATGCAATCCACATCGGTTACATTGCTGATGATTTATTAAAAGCAGTTCCAAAAGAAATTAGTAATGTAGTTCATAGCAGTCGCGAATATTTAGGCATTGAATATACAAAAGTACCAATATTATTACATAAAGCTTTACTGGAAGTAATAGATAAAGTTGAAAAATTAGAAAAAGAAATTAAGGAATTGAAAAAAGAAAATTCTAAATAATAATATATAATGGGTAATTCAAATAGTAATGTTGAAACTTCAAGTATTGACAAAATCAATGATATTGATGTAGAACAATTAGATTTAAGTAATATTGACAAGTTACAGTTGAAAGCAATTAAGCAAATGAGTGAAAGATTAGAAAAACTGGAGAAAGTAAAATGTGACAAATTAATATATAAATTACCAGCGTTGAATTTGTGTAGTTATAGTTTGTTCTGAATTAATAATATTAAACGTTATTAACATTATTAATTAAAAAAAATATGAATAAAATTTACTAATAAAACTTTGTCTTTCATCATTGATGACTTTAATAGTTATTTTTTCACTTGTAATGAAATAAAATTAGCCATATTACGGCTATACACTAAATTAGTTTCATAAAGGTCTTTATTAAGAAAATAATAAATATCAAATAAATTATTTGATGTTAAAGTACGATTACGAACATGATTCAAACAAGTAAATGAGGTAGATGTAGCAAATATATCATATTCAATTAATAATTTTAATGGTTTATGTTTTTGATGTAATTTATCTAACTCACTTAAGTTAAAAATATATGATATGCCGTTATTGATAATATTTTTCATATTGATATTATCAATTTCAAAATATTGTGAATTCTTTAATTTGTAAGACTTATACACTGGTTTAAATTTATTAATATAATTTTTTAATAATATTATTATTTTTTATTTTTAATAATCTAACATCACCTAAATTATAAGATAATACAAGGTTTTTAATGTCTAATGGTAAATCATAAAATATCATATAATATTAATATATTTATTTATTTAAGTTGTAATTTAATTATGTATTTAATTACTAATTTCAGGTGTTTCTTCTGGTTGTTTCTTTTTGTTGTAATAATATTCTCTACTCTTTTGATTTCTTTGTTCTTTGTTATTATGATGATGCTCTCTATCTTTTTGCCTTCGTTCTTCCAAATTATTTGAGCGATACTCTTGATTGTATATTTCTTTATTCTCATTATAACGTAATCTGTTCTTCTCATTAATTTTATCTTTATTATTGATGTAATATACTTGCTTTCGTTCTTTAATCTTCTCTTTGTTAGTTTCCCTATATTCTTTTCTTTGTTGAATTATATACTCCTTGTTGTTCTCTCTCCATTCTTTGTTTTTCAATGCTAATTCTTCCTTATGCTTATTCCTGTATTCTTTTTTGGCTTCTCTTATTCTATCAGCATTAGTAGCGTTATACTCTTTTGCCCTTTGCTTGATATAATCCTTATTATTTTCTAAATATTCCTTTTTATATTCTTTCAACTCCTCATCTGTTCTAAATGGACGAGCTTTGTTTAATGTTGCGTTTAGTTCTTCTATATATTCCCTCTCACGCTTCAAAGCCATTAGTCTATTTTCACATGCTTCAGTGTTTATCAACATCATATCAAAATTTTCCCAATCACCATTTTGACGAATAAATTTGTATAATGGCTTATCATAATGTGTTTTGTCATTTTCATTGTAACAGGTTCTTTTATGAGCCGACTTTCTATTTTTGAAGTTTATTGTATGACCCACATAGCAGTCTTTGATATTTAAATCATTACATACTATTTTATAAAAATGTGTTTTGGTGTAATTCATTTCTTTTCGTGGCATTATAAAGTCCTATTATGTAATATAAGTTAATCTTTAATTGTGAATCGTTTCTCGAAATTAATATAGAACATACTATTAACATCTTTTGAATTCAAATTAACGAAAAAGAATGAATATGGAGAATGATTTATTGCTGTATGGTACATTTCTAAAAGTTTGTCCTTATCAACTATCGCTGCGTTTTCTTCAATAAAACTCATTAACTCTGATATATTCTTTAATCTAAAAATGTATAATGAACTGGCATTGACACGAATTATATTGGCGATTGTTTTATATTTTTGAAGACTACATATGCAAGAGATGGCGTCATGTCTTCCGCGCGTAAATAAACCGTGTAATATTTTTGAATATCTTAAAAATTTAGGGTCATCTGAAAAATCATCAATAACAATAAGAATTGAATGTAGTTTCCTCATCTTCTGTTCTTTCATATAATGAATTATCTTTCTTTGTGTGTTAATTATTTCTTCCTGTTCTTCAGGTTGGTAGGTGTCATAATATAACTTTTCTTTTTCATCATCAACCTTCATATTATCTTTTTGATATTTCTTGACTTCAACGAAGGTAGGGTCATTATGAACCGACGGGCTAAAAATGAATATACGGGCGAAGCAGTCCCTATAAACATTTAGGATAAGGTTTTGAATTAAAACTGTTTTGCCACCCGTTGATGAAGCAACAACAATTGAGCGAAAAGGTAGTTTTGGTACATGTTCATATTTAGATTGTTTGAAATCATAATCAGTTATATTTATTGGTTTTATTATTGGAACATCATACATAATAAAATAATATTAAAGTTATTTAGAAAATATTTTATATTCATTATTTTATATATGAATGGAAGTTATTCAGATTATATTGATATAATAGATAAAGTAGAAAATATAGAACAAGTTGTTATAACTGATAATGGATTTAAAAAAGTATGCTATTTTGTTTTAGAATTAATTAAGTTTGTGATACAATATATTAAAAATATAAATATTAATATAGATGGGAAGAAAGAAAAAGAATAAGACTGAACCAGTTGTTTCTTCAACTGATGAAGAAATTGTTAAAGAAACATCAGTTATTGAGTTTGCTTGTCCAATGTGTAAAAAAATTGAATTAGAAATACAAAAGAAAGGACACTGTAAATGTTCGTGTATTCCGACAAGTTTCAAAATAAGTAGAAATGATAAGAAAATGAATATTGATAAAACTAAAGACAGTATCAACTTAGAAACAGATGTTCATAATATTGCTATTCGCTTTGGGAGGGGAGTTACTCCATCAGATAATGGTAATAAGGAAACTCAGGAAACTGTTAAACAAATAATGAAAAATTAGTATTTAAAGAGTAGATTTAACATAATTGCAACATTTAGTTTTAAAAGTTTAGTTTTATAATTTAGTATATATGGAAGAACATTTAGAGAACATTGACAGTAGTTTAGAGTTGTTGTTTCCAAGATTAGAAAAAGTGTTGGAGCAAAATGAAAACATACTGAAAATCTTGAAGAGCATGAATATTAAACCTACATATGATAACAATAACAATTATCAAGCAAAAGAAGTAGATAGAGACAGTAGCGAATACAAAAATACACGAAACATTTATGTTAAAAAACTGAATGAAAAAATCATAAAAGAACCTAAACAATCAAGTCTGGATTACTATCAAGTCAAGTATAAAGAAGATACCAAGAAATACGTTTAATCATTAACTAACAAAATTTCGTGTCTCAAAAGCGGTTTGTTTATTCCTGCTACTTTGTAAGTTTTATTACCCATAATATCATATTCAATTTTATCAATATTGAATATTTTATTAGACCATTTAGAGTTATACTCCTTTCTGTCGGTGTAATTACCCCTTTTCTTTTGGAACACTTTTACCTTGTCGTTCTCCTCTATTTTGGGATACTTTCTTTTGTTTTTTTCTCGTAGTTTAAGATTGACCTTTACATTTATTTCATTGTCGTCCTTGTGTGCTTCAGACGGTGCCATCCTTGTTGATGAGTGAGATGTGCTGTTATACTGTTTCAATGCTTGCGTTAGGGCATCGGTCCATTTCATGTTGTTAAACCTAACTCTATCGTGAATTTTGTTTTTCATCGTTCTAATAAAACGCTCGGCCACATTTGCGTGGGTCTTCGTGACGATGTGGTTTATTCCTTCACTGTTGAAGAAATCCTGAACTTGATTTTTAGTTGCAAACGCTCCGTCGTCATCAGAATACACGGACATCGGATAACCCATCTTTTTAAAGCTTGTTCTCAACGCCTTCAAAACGTGCTCTCCGTCTCTTTCATCCATCGGTATTACATCAGCTAATTTACTGAAGATGTCAATCACGACTAAAGCATACTGTGGAACGTTCTTGTCTTTTGCTAAAGGTGACATATGCATTATGTCTATTTGATATTCATATCGTGCGAATGGAGCGGTATAGGAATTAGTACCTCTATAATTTTTGATTTGTTTATTTGGTTGTTTCTTTAAGAAAGACTTTACATCGTCTATTGTTATTGTTGGGTCTTCTTCCTTTGCCTTCTTGTGTGTCGCTTGTGTGCTTCCGAAACCCTCGTCTAAGTCGTAATAGATGTTGCTGATTATTTGGTCTTTTGTTAATCTCGCCATTATATTAAATTGTTAGAAAATATTTTTTCAATATAAACCCCCACCCCTTAACATAAAATAAAAACTACTTAAAGAAAAATGGATATAATATAGTAAGAGAAAAAATGACACTGTTTAATTATGATAATTGTCCTTGTAAAAATAAATGTAAGTCTGTCGTGGCACTAGCTAATATTTTACCTGTTGATGTGTGTAATCTTATAGGTGGCTATATTAGAGAAACATGTTTTGATTGTTGGTATTTGATGGATGAAGAAGAACATTTTATGAGAAATAAAGACATTCCTGAAGAAGGACTGGAAAAAGCAGAACTTCAATTACAAGTTATTAAGCTAATGCAAAATAATGTTTTTACACTACTAGCAGAAAACCAATATAGTATAAAAATAAGACATTACAGAAAACACATTGACCGAGTATTTGATATACAAGAAGTTAAAGAACGGTTTAAAAATAGAAAAATGTATTATCAAGCATTAAAATCATACTGTAAGAATAATGAAAATGAAATTTGTATCATTTTAAGAAAATGTCTTACCATTGAAGATTAAAAAAAATAAAACGTTGTGGGTTTAGCTTTCCAAACCTAAACAGTTGGTGGTCATATAGAAATAACAATTATTGTATGAGATATATTCTTAGCGAATTAATTGAAATTTACACAGACCAATTAATAAAAGGATACGAGCAGTATTGTTGTGAGTATAGTATGAGTTGTTATAGTGGTTGTATCGCTGGTGAGATTGAATACGGGTAAAATTAACTTTTGTTTATTAATAGTATTATCTTATAATATGATTAAACATTGTTTTATAATCTAACAAGAAGGTTAAGACATTTAAATTAAACCTGAAACCCAGACCAGCTGACCAGCAACCCCTAGCCAAAACTACTTAAAGAGAAAAAGCCTTATATATAAAGAGAAAAATGAGTGAGGGTAAAATGTTAGATAATAATTTTATGGTTGAGAATTGTGCTAGCTTACCTATGGAAGCATTGTTAAACATCGCTTCTTATATGAATGGCAATGAAGGGTGGCAAAGACTAAAACAGTGTAAAGCATTAAGGGTCTTACAAAGGAAATGGAAACCGTCTATTTTTGAACGAGAAGGAGAAGGAGAAAGTAGATATTATGTGTTGAGTAGCAATATATGTTTGAAAGGTGATAAAGCACTTTCATATGCGTTGAAACCACCAAAAGAATTATTAAGAGTGATGAAGTATGATGAAGAAATAAAGGTTGGAATAGAAATTAGTTCGAAAATTATGTATAGGAATAATATTTGCAACTGTAGTTATTATGCATCAAGCGAACAGAACAAGATAACAAGTAGAGCGTCATTACAATTTTATATTGAAAAAATAGTTGAAGAAATAAAACAGACTATGAAACGAGACGAAATCATTGCTATAGAACATATTACATTTGAAATTTATACATAACAGAAACAATGATTTCATGGCTTAATCATAATATTTAATTATAATATGAGTAAGCATTGTTTTATAATCTAACAAGAAGGTTAAGACATTTAAATTAAACCTGAAACCCAGACCAGCCGACCAGCAACCCCCTAGCCAAAACTACTTAAAGAAATATTACCTTATATATTAAAAGGAAAATGAACGGTGATGGAATCAATAATTATATCAATAAAAAATGCTATGATTGTTGTCACTTCAAAAAAGAAAATATGGAATTGTATAAATTGAGTTTACCTAATGAAATAGTGAATAATATTATTAATTATTCAATGGATGGTGAAGAAGACATATGTAAAAATTGTAAAACATGGAGAGATAATCAATTTTTAATCAAATGTCTGTTGGGAATAAAAAGAATACATAATAGAAATGTAGAAGATGAGATTTTAATATTTCTAACTGTAAATAAAATACCACCTTACGATTGTGTTAAACAGTTTCTTAAAATCAGTAAGAAAAATATGAAATGATTGATGATATATTATGGATGTTGGGTTATAGTCAAGAGAAAGGAGAAGATGTTAAAGAAAATATCAAATTATTTATTGAAAGTAAAAAGTTTAATGTTCAGAATACAGTGAGAGATGTTAATATTATTTTTAAAATGATGTATGAAAGAAGTAAGACAAACCAATTAGATTATTATCCTGAACTGAAATTATAATCATAATATAATAATAACATGTAAAATCTTATATGTTATAATTATACTGAACATTTAACCTATAAATGAAAATTAGTGAGAAAACACTAACAAAACAAATACACCACCAACACCCCAGAACATAATAACTACTAAAAGGGCTAACTCTTTCAAATGAACAAAACGTTACTCCCCAGAAAATCCACCCCTAACACCCTACAACAAAATATAGGAAGAAATCAAACAAGGGTGTTAAAACGTTGGATAACAACATTTGACCCAATAACCCCAACACTCCTCCCTCTTCCCCCCAGGCCCCCTACTTTCTCCATTTTTTGGGGGGAGGGGGAATGATTACGTCACTTCTTCGACTTTGCTTGACAAGAACTTCTTTATTTCCTGTTTCTGTGGGGTGTGTGGCGTTCTTTGTTAGTGTGCTGAGCCGTCTTGTTTTGCTGTAGCTTCTTGTGCTCAAGCCATGGTGTCAGAAGACGTTCGTCTAGCGTTTGCCTTCATCATCTTGCTGCGTTTGGCTGGCGTCTCGCATTGCTTCTCTACACACTTGGTGCTGGGTCCTTTCTTCACTGTCTGGCTGCCTTACTTGGACTCTCTTCCCCCCGTCGGCTTTTGAAAAGAGAGTTCATCATGCGGTGTGTTGCCTGCAACCGAAAAACCGACAAAGATTTTTGGGGAATTAACCTTTGGGTGAAGAACAGCCTAAGGACCCCCTTCCCCCCGTCGGCTTTTCAAAAGAGAGTTCATCATGCGGTTCCCAGGCAACATGCGGCCTTGAACATGCCAGTGTGTTGACTGCAACCGAAAAACCGACAAAGATATTTGGGGAACAGACTAAGGACCCCTCCCCCCCGTGGGTTTTTCAAAAGAGAGTTCATCATGCGGTTCCCAGGCAACATGCGGTCTTGAACATGCCAGTGTGTTGCCTGCAACCGAAAAACCGACGAAGATTCTTGGGGAATTAACCTTTGGGTGAAGAACAGACTAAGGACCCCTTCCCCCCGTCGGTTATTGAAAAGAGAGCTTATCATGCGGTTCCCAGGCAACATGCTGTCTTGAACATGCCAGTGTGTTGCCTGCAACCGAAAAAACGACAAAGATTGTTGGGGAATTAACCTTTGGGTGAAGAACAGACTATTATTGAAAAGAGAGCTCATCATGCGGTTCCCAGGCAACATTCAGTCTTGAACATGCCAGTGTGTTGCCTGCAACCGAAAAACCGACGAAGATTCTTGGGGAATTAACCTTTGGGTGAAGAACAGACTAAGGACCCCTTCCCCCCGTCGGCTATTGAAAAGAGAGCTCATCATGCGGTTCCCAGGCAACATGCGGTCTTGAACATGCCAGTGTGTTGCCTGCAACCGAAAAAACGACAAACATTGTTGCTGAATTAACCTTTGGGTGAAGAACAGACTAAGGACCCCTTCCCCCCGTCGGTTATTGAAAAGAGAGTTCATCATGCGGTTCCCGGTCTTGAACATACAGTCTTGAACATGGCAAATTCCTTGACACACGATAGTTGGGGGCTGTAAAAATGAGCTTCTGAAAGCAGCGTGCCATTGGGATTTGGGAACGCAAGAAATTCCCCACTATGTCGGCGCATTTTACATGAGGGACAGACGGGGCTCTCCTTTTCCCCCTGTACTCGCAGCTTCGACAGGTTGCTCCGAAGCCAAAAAACGCACGATATTACACGGGCTACTATGGGCGGTGTACCTAGTTCACATCGAAGCCCTAGTACAGCAAGCTAGAGATGGTTTCCTCTGGTTGGACTCGTTCCTTGTTACATTCTGCTTAGTTTTAATTAGAACTATACAAGTAGAACTTGATAAATATACTGAGTAGAGTTCATAAGAAAGAAGTTAGAGGTCCCAAAATTGTCAAGCTGTTCAAATGCGTACTGATCTGCAAAGACAATTCTATTGGACAGGAACAAACATTATTTAAGTTCTACTTTAAGCCAAAACTTATGTTTGGATTATTTCCTTATTAAATGATATATTTAATGTGAGATAGGAATTAAGTAGAACTTGATAAATATATTGAGTACATGTCGTAAGGAAAGAACCTAGAGGTTCCGAACATGTCTAATACATGTTGTGTAGATGCTTACTGATTTGCAAGGACAATTCTAATTGAAAAGGAATTCACGTGTGACATGTATGTTGAAGTACATGAACCATAATTGAAAATCTAATTTAAATTATACAACTTGATTGGAGTCCTTCCTTAATAACTAGTTAATTTTCGTTAGACGTTGGGTAGAATTTGGCAAATATATTCAGTAGATTTCAGAAGGAGAGATCCTAAAATTGTGTGTGTTTTTTTGTGTTTACTAGCCCCAGAACTACCATGGTAAGAAAACACCGTAAAACACCGTGATTTGAGCGTTTGTCGTACTCAATTCACATCTCCACCAACGGCCGCTCTCTAAGTTTGATGTTGAATAGGATTTCAACGAAACTCAATAAGGAAATACTTGATCAGAATCCTACTGGAAATTGCATCTTGCATTTAGAAATCCTTTCCCAATAGAACATTGCAATTAAATTAGAGTTTAAACGTAGTTTGATAAGGAATGAATCCCATCACAACTTCTGTTTCACAGTTTCACAATATAATTTAAGTTGGAATAAGTCTATTTTTGTTGATAACTTACACAGTATGTTCTTTCCAACCGAATTTATTTACAATTCAGCTGACATTCAAACACACGTTATGCAAACATAGTTCAACTTGAGTTTCCACTATTTAAAAAAAAACGCACGCTTACAGCGTCCCGCTCTCCTCCAAAAGGGGTCTCCTCAAGTGAAACCATGCTCAGCAAGAACCTTGACGGGACGTTGGGGCTACAATCCGCGGACTTCTGACCAAAGGGCCTAACCCCAAGGCATACTAAAGCAAATATCCTTGGACTGCGTTTCATATTTCGCCAAACCCAGAATCTAAAATAAGTTTAGAGGAGAGTTGAAAGGTCAACCTGTGTAAGTCCAGAAAAAGCTTAAACAAGCTTGCTCGGAGTTCTAATAAAGAGAACTAAAAACAAGGTTGCCGACTTTGACGCTCCCCAGTCAAAATCATGCCCCTGATAAACTCTAGAATCAGTTTGCAGGTTTTTGGTCCAGAAAAAACTTAAGTGAAAAAACATCCCAAGTCAAACAAATGAGACAGTCGTTCATTTTGGATCCGCGATTTCTTGGATCCGAGTGGCTACGTCCTCGTCGGTGACGCAAACGTTGTCGGGCTTGAGGTCGTGGTGGATCTTGCCGTTGGCCTGCAGAAAGTCAACGCCCTGGAGGATCTGAGTGATGATCCTTGGTGCGGGCGGTTGGGTGGATTGGGGGGGGCAGTGGTCAAATGGGAGCAGCGCTCACCAAAGCGGCACACATGTTTTCAAGAACCTTTCAACAGGGAAATTAAGAAGCATCCATGTAATGATTGGCCACCATGACCATGACCACAACGACTCTTGAGCATGGCACAATCCGGGGTGCAGGCAATGAAAGTTTGCTTTCAGATATGTACTCCGCTCGACAAAGTTCAAAATTGGCACCATCCCGGGGGTGTCGCCCAGAGCAGTGCGTAGGTCTAGGGTGGCATGAGGTGCGAAGCCTGAGTCATCCACAAGAACCAGCGGCTCCAGAGTGGTTCCACGCCCAAGTCGGGACCACATGACTCTCCACTTTTCCAACCAGGCCTTCAAATCACCCCAAACCAATTCCAAGCCAGTCCCGAACCTCCCAAACCCCAACCCCTAGGTCACAGCACAACCCCACCACTTCCCAACCAAACCCCAACCCCCCTCCCAACGCCACCTCTAGGTCACACTACCATCCAACAGGGTTTGACCTGTTTTCCTTAAATAATCACCCTGCAAAGAAACCAACAAACAACAGGATATACGAAAATATGTTCCAACATATGGGGTCGTCCATTCTAGTGTCCCATGGAAGCAAACAAGTTGATGCCTTTCCAAACGGTGTAGCAAAAACAGCGGGGGAAAACACGACACCGTCAAGACCATTTTGGCCGGTTAACCGTCCTTTGTCCCGTGTCTTTTACAGCACCTTCCAGAGAGGCTTTTTGAGGATGCCCTTTTTGTCTAAACAAAATCAACGGGTTGCGTATCCTGTTTAGAGATGCACCCAGTTGAGCCGCTCAGAATATGCGGTTACCTTATTGGACATGTAAACATTCTTGCTTATCCCCAGGTTTTTGGATGAAAGCCATGTCTCTCCCAAACTGACCGCATGCATATGTTGACCGAACCTAAAGGCAACCTCTGGCGGAAACCCCTCATTTACATGGGGATTCTTGTCCACCAACCAATTTGGAGGGGGTCCGCCTAGTAACATTCAGAGCCATTTGCCCTTCAGCACTTTTTAGAATCACTATTCGGGGCCATGTTCACGGAAAACCAAAGCCCAGGTTGGTTTCACATCCCACGAAGTGCGCGAAATCCGCTGTTTGATTCTACAAGCATGGTTATAGGGCTTGATATAGCCCGTACCATGAACCCCAAAAGCTTGGATGTCCAAGGACATCGCAAAAGGCAAACCTGAATTCTACTTTGATTGGTATCGTTTTCGGAAGTCCTGCGATTTTTAAACTTAGCCACCGCAACTGGCCCAACCCCAGGGTAAACAACCAAACATACCTGGGCAAGCAAAATGTGCAAAATTTCCGCCGTTTGAGGAAAAAGCAATCATTTCCGCTGTTTCTTTCAAAAACGGCTTTTTTGACCCAACAACTCCTCTTTTTCAAAATTGCCGCGAAGAAAAAGCGTCTTTTGGCCGGGCAAAAGCTTTGTTGACCGAGGAAAGGCGCTTTTCCAGCACAAGCCCAATCAAGAAAACCATGCATCACTGGGAAAAGCCCGCATCTAGCAAAAGCGCTTTTTCAGACAACAAGCCCTTTCTCTTGATCGAGCACACAAAAAAGCACAGCTTGGAGGATCCAGGTATTTTCTGATCTGAGGAGACCCCAGCACGAATCCGCCGAAACTTAGAGATCTTGGAAGACTACAAGCACATCGGTGGTTCCCGACATAGGAGACCCGTAAAATGGCTTCTTTCCTTTCGGTTCTCCTTTGAATCCATCCAAGGGGACATACTCAAAAACCGACAAACCCAACAGCGGGAACGGGTTCAAATGTCGCCAGTGACCCCAGCGGTATGATTATGGCCATGAACAATTAAAAGGGTATCCTCAAAAAAAAGAGAGACACCCAACAGGCATCTTTCCTTGAGGAAGTGAGTATCCCAAGTGGAAATCCTCACTTCCTCAGGGATTGGCCAAAAAAGTCACTAAGGTCCACCTCAGCGCAGAGTGAGCATCCCAGGTGGCTGAGTTTTAATAGGGAATCCCCTTAAAAGTGCTTGGTGGACACGAACCTCCAAATTATATCCACCATTTCGGGTCCGGGACCCATCAAAATTCACACCCATATTACGGCCGTAGGAGCTTCGCCAGCCTTTGAACCGCCCACACAAGCCCCATTTGCTTAAATCTCCTTCCCAGCGTCTGCTTGCGCCAGGCCCAGTTGGGTCTTTCGCGGAGCCGCTGGCTCAGGCTCTTTCCGCAGAGCTCCAGCACCAGGAAGATGGGCTCTGAGGGCTGGGCGTCGCTCACGTGCTCCTCTGAAACGCAGAACCCCAAGCTTGGGAGGTGGGATTTAAAAGTTGAGTTCAACTCTGGTTATCTTTGAAGTTTGACTTTCTTGCAAGGTTCCAGGCCCTGAGCACGCGGCCCGGGGAGGTTCAAACTACCAATCCAAGCCACCAATCATAGCGCGTTCCTGGTTTTGCTTAGACGCCTTGACTAACAAAAAGGTACGGCCGACGGGGCCCGAACGGCGACCGTGCAACCTGGCCCGCGCGTCTGGGTAGACGCCGCAACGGCCTGACAGTCAATCGCGCCCTGACCTCCCGGTGATGCAAGCGGGCCCCCATGGGTTCTGCAAGAGTTCCACGGGGTTTTTGTGCTGAGCTCAGGTTCAAGCGTTCCAGGAGGGTTCGATGAGCTTCTGCGAGGGCTGGGAAGGCCGGAAGGTTTCACAGGGCTCCACCAAAAAAACTCGGGTTGCACGAGGCACTCCATAGGCCCTCGCAGAACCTTGTAGGACCCTCGCGCAAAGCCTTGTGGAACCCTGCCTTACCAGAGCCGCCCCGGACTCCATAGCCCCTCGCAGAACCTTGTGGGACCCTTGCGCAAGCCTTGTGCTACCTCAGAGCCGCCCCGGACTCTATAGGCCCTCGCAGAACCTTGTGGCCCTAGCCTTGTGGAACCCTGTCAAAACCCTGTGGAACCTGCCGCCCCGGACCAACCTGAAGCCTATCTGGAAAGACACATCCAAGGACAACCAACATCCTCCAAGGTCCGGAAAACTGTCGAGACCAAATCCTTCATCTAAGTTTGCGGTTCCAACGATTGCACGCGTCTGGCTTTGGTTTTCTTGATGGCATCTCTAAGACTGTTTTCCGACGAATCCAACTTGCCGAATCCAACTCTCCTGGAAGCACTGGCACATGTTGTGGGAGCCCGGATAGGAGGCCGCCGTTCTAGAAGTCACCAAATGCTTCACTGCCACACACTCCTCCACCGCCTCCTTTACATTGCCCGCAACCTGGCCATGATTTCTATGGGCAGGGTGGCCACGAGAAGCAACAGAACAATCAGACAATCCTTGAGACCCGGTGGAAAAGATTATTTTCAGCCCCCCAACCCATTGTTTGGACGCCATAAACCAATGAGGAGCAACAGGCCTGATCTTTGACCAAAAGGCCACCATTATGTTGAGAGTTGGAAGCACCCCGGCCCTATATGGTCACTTGTTAGCTAACCTTGGTCCAAAGGAAAGCCCAACAAACGGGCATGTGAAAAATAGGGGTCCCCCCAGAATGGCGGTTTTCCAGATGACGTCCCATTACACCATCCTGAAAAGGGTACCAAACCGAGAAAAACGAAGGGCACTCGTCTCAACCAAAGTCTCACGGCACTCTGCAGGCTCTCCAGGGCCTTCTCGCCCAGCTTTCGCACAATCGCCGGGGTCAAGAAAAACGCGTTCCGCCCGACCGAGCTGTGCCTTCAAGCAAACAAACCGCGCTTGAGACATGCAGGTCCTTGGATTGGAGGTTGCCTCGGGCCCACGGGTTCACTGCATTTGGGCCCAGGCCCTTTATGCGACACCAAGTCTGGGTGGTTTTGAAGAGTAAACAACCCAGCCATTTTGTGGAGATCGCCTCATTTCGGATTGTCTTAAAGGAGATGGTCCTTTTACTTACCTTTAGCACCAGCCAAAAGGGGGTTTGCCTAAAAAGGGCCACACCCATTTGACAACAAACCCACTTCCGAGCTCGCAGAATAAGTTGGGGACGGGCAATATTCAGCCGGTGCTTTCAACTTCCAAACTGTCATGTGTGACAAACAGTCCCCATGTCGCAGTGCTCCCGAGAACGACATGGAGACAGGATATGTTTGCCATGAGCCTCATATTGACTGAGCGGATCAATAGCGCGGGGGACTTTTTCAAAATGATCCGGATCCGCGTCAAAGGGGATGCCCCATCGTAGCCTCAATATGTGCCACCATCAAAATGCGCAATACCTCGACACAGGCAAATTTGAGCGTGTCCCGGTTTATGGTTATCTAGCGAGTGCCCCCATGTCTCAACTGAAGCATTCACGAATAACATTTTGACCAAACCGCACATCATGCTGATCAATCGACCAAGGGAAACGTTCCCCATGTGGTTGGTTGGTTGGTTGGTTGGTTGGTTGGTTCGTGGCCAGCGCATGTTAGCGAGGCCAGACCCGCGCTTCCCCCCCCCGGCCGAAGCTTGGGGTTCAAGCCGGCCGGAAACTAGATGCAGCCAAGACACAGGCCACACCATGGGCAAGCGGGTCAACCCAAGGGTGGCGCAAGTGTGGAAAACAGCAAAGCAAGTAATGCCCACGCTGGGGCCGCGGAGGGCCACGCAAGGGCCAAGACAGGAAGTGCAGGAAGGCCACGAGAAGGCCACAGAAGGCCATGACGGGGCCGAGACAGGAAGCAAGGTAAGCAAGGTAAGGCCACGCAGGGCCAAACATGCCATGCGGGGCCGCAGAAGGTTGCGCAGGGCCCAAGACAGAGAGAGCAAAGGCCATGCGAAGGCGACAGAGGGTTGGAGAGGGAAAGGCAAGGTATGGCCACACCGGGGCCGAAGAAGGCCATGCAGGAACCAAGACAAAAGTCCCGCAAGGGCCCAGCAGCCAAAGACGGAAGCAAAGTAAGCAAGACCCGCAGGGGGCCACGTCCACGCAAGGGCCAAGACAGGAAGCAAAGAGAGCAAAGTAACGCCACGCGGGTCCACAGAAAGCCCAAGACAGGTCTCAAAGTAGGCGAAGCAAGGCCATGCGCGGGCCACAGAAGCTCACGCAAGGGCCAAGACAGGAAGCAAAGTGAGCAAAGTAAGGCCACACGGCGGCCACGGAGGGCCACGCGTGGGCAAAGTAGACGAAGCAAGGCCACGCTGGGGCCTCAGGGCAAAGTGAGCAAAGTAAGGCCACACGGCGGCCACGGAGGGCCACGCAGGGGCCAAGACAGGAAGCAACGTGAGCAAAGTAAGGCCACGCGGCGGCCACGGAAGGCCACGCAGGGGCCAAGACAGGAAGCAACGTGAGCAAAGTAAGGCCACGCGGCGGCCACGGAAGGCCACGCAGGGGCCAAGACAGGAAGCAACGCCATGCGGCGGCCACGGAAGGCCACGCAGGGGCCATGACAGGAAGCAAAGCAAGCGAAGCAAGGACACGCGGGGCCACAGGGGCCAAAACAGCAAGCAAAAAAGTGAGCAAAGTAAGTCCACGCGGCGGCAAAGTCAGGCCACGCGGCGCCCACGCAAGCCCACACAGGGGCCAGGACGGGGAGCAAAGTAATTAGGCGAAGCAAGGCAACGCGGGGCGGCCAAGACAGCAAGCAAAGTGGGCAACGTAAGGCCACGCTGCGGCCACGAAAGGCCACGCAAGGATGACAGGAAGCAAAGTAGGCGAAGCAAGGCCACGCGGCGGTCACGGAAAGCCACACGTGACAGGAAGCAAAGTAGGCAAAGCAAGGCCACGCGACAGGAAGCAAAGTAGGTGAAGCAAGGCCACGTGGGGGCCACGGCATGCCACGCAGGGGCCATGACAGGAAGCAAAGTAGGCGAAGCAAGGCCATGCGGCGGCCATGGAAGCTCACGCAAGGGCCAAGACAGGAAGCAAAGTGAGCAAAGCAAGGCCACGCGGCGGCCACAGAAGGCAAGGCCACAAGGGGGTCATGACAGGAAGCAACGCGGGGGCCACGGAATGCCACGCCGGTAGGTGAAGCAAGGCCACGCAGGGTTCACGGTCACGCAGGGGCCATGACAGGAAGCAAGGTAGGTGAGGCCACGCGGGGGCCACGGAAGGCCATGCAGGGGCCATGACAGGAAGCAAGGTAGGTGAAGCAAGGCCACGCGGGGGCACGGAAGGCCACGCAGGGGCCATGACAGGAAGCAAAGTAGGTGAAGCAAGGCCACAGAAGGCCGCAGAAGGCTGAGAATGAGGGAAGGTAGGCACTGTCGCCCTGTGCAGGGGAGGGGGTGCTCGTCGGGAAGAATTCCCTTAGTGTCGCGGGGGTCCTCGCCTCCCCAAAGAACGCCAACCCAGTGAAGCAACGTCAGGCCCCGGGGGCGTTCCCCATGTGGGTCTGTGTCAACACAGACAGCAAAATGGTGGTTTTCCTCTTGGTTTCCCTTTGAACCAAGCGGCCAAACAGGGCACCGAGCCTCAACAAATTGCATCACCAAATTTTAGTGTGTCTGTGTGTGTGGGTGTGTTTTCCCCCCGAGGATCGATATTCGTGTTCGGGCTGTGTCAAAATAGGAAACCACTGGAAACCAGCTGTTGCGGGTTCCCTTATTTTATGACACACCCATGTTGCATTTTTCCCGGACCATTGAAGAAAGGCACGCCTTTGTCGGAAGTTGTTTTTAAAAGGGTCCCACCCCCTCTGCTAAAAGTGAATATGGGTTAAATGGAAACACACACACACCCACTAAACCAACCAAAACCACCTCTCTGTTAAATGGAAACACCCATTAAACCACCTAAAACTACCCGGAAAAAAACACAAAACACACACACACTTAGAATCCAGATGGAGGGTTCTAATCTTTCGAGTACAACTGGTAAGTCTCGGCCTGGATAAGGTTCTGCATGAATAAGTTTCGGCTCGCAATGCACTCGGTTTCCCTCTAGTGTCGAAAACGTTACAAGGTTCAACATGAAGCACACACAGCGAGAGAAACAACGGGCCAAAAAGACTTTGCACAACCATTGCAGGTACACAGCTGGACGTCTCCAACTGCTTCACCAGGGTCACGAGAGTGTCTGCAGTGGGAAAAAGTTATTGTGTGGTGGCAGGGTTTTCTGCCACTCCGCACACACACGCCCCTCAGTGAGGGGCGAAAATCTTTTGTTCCAGCCGGAAGATCACGCAATTGGCTCATCAATTCTAACGTCTACCAAAATATCCACTGCGTCGGGGAGAGCGCGAAACTGCACGCTCCGCACGAGGCCGCTCAGAAGACGGGGACGAAAGATCTCCAAGATGAGCAAGACGTGTGCGGAAGCTGCAAAGCTGTCGGGCGATCACCGTCAGAAATGGGAGGGGCATAGGTGAACATCTCCATCGACCCGGATGATGTCCGGATGTTGTACATCAGCAAGTGATGGATCAGGGTCATGATGGGTGGAGAAGGGCTCCAAGCGAGACAGAATCCGTTGATAACCTTGATGTTGCCAGTCACGAATTGCCCATGCTTGACTGGATTCACCAGTTCCGTCAACATGCTCCGTTTCCACTCCCGATAGAGTTCTCAGGTAGGGCGGGTACTGCCTCATCTGGGTGCCACAGTTGAAGTTGGCCCGGAGTGTAGATCCGCAAACGGAGTATTCGAGCCAAGGGTGCTGCTCGTCAGTTCTGGCCGACGTTTGAGTCACATCATCTGTGTCCATGCTGAAGTAAAGGACAGGGCGTACCGCAGGCTCTGATCCAGCTGGCGAGGAAACAGTCACAATGCACAACCATGCACAACCGGCAAACACACAAGTAAGCAAGAGCAAAGGTGACACTCTTTCATGTCACGATCAAGATGCATCGGTTTATACGTCACCTAGCTCGAAGATGGGCTGCGCCTTGTTGGTAGAGCTGCCTGATTGACCCGCAGGTGTATTTAGATCAGCGACCCCCATAGATTCGGGCGGTGCAACTCCACGAGATACATGTGCTGGATGGTGGGACGCTTGACGCGCGCGTTCTGACAGTTGCTGACAGATCCCACCTGAAGACGAGTAAGATCTTCAACAGAGAATTCAGAAGCATCCGAAGATCGGAGAATCGCACTCAACATCTGCGGTGTCATACTCAGAGCCGAAGATTGCGTGGCCACGCTATGTTGATGAGGAAACATCGAATTGAAGTCTTGAACAGCTTCAGGAGCAGCAACACGCCGGTAGCCCTCAGTGGTCCAGTCCCTCTTGTACCAAGTGCGTGGTGGGCTGGTCTTCGTCATGAGCCAGGTTTGGGGCATAGAACTCCTTCCACTCCCTGTATGTGTGGCGCGGAGGCGGATCATCGCGTTCATCTTGCGTTTCAGTCTTGACCCATTGAGCGTCTGGTTGTTGAGGATCCGGGCACCACTCCAGCCACGGCATGACAACTCAAAACCTAGACGCACAACCGAGAGTTATACGGCTGCAGACAACAAGCACTTCATGCGACGCATCAACAAACATGCCAAGCAAACGCAAGACACTCAATCCAGTACTCACAGCATGTGCAGCGCCGAACACCGCAGCTTGTGGCCAGACGCGACTCAGGGGTCGATGCCACTCGCCCCAATCAAATTGAAGATCATGAAAAACGAGGACGGACGTCAGCCACCATCAGAGTTCGAGGGTGCCAACGAAGAGGACGATCTTGCAGGTCCATTCACGAGGTCGTACTCAAAGTAGCGCGGCAGGGACCATCTGTCAGTGCCAAATATTGTCGAATTGAACATACCAACCGAATAAGCCGCTTTGAGGCAAAAGGAATCGGCGACAACATGGATATGGAGATCACACAACACAAGACAGGCAACCCAAGCACAAGCAGCAAGCGAATCAGACAGTGTTTGCACTCAGAAGGCTCAGTGTCCCCGCGTGTTTCCAACATCTTTGACATGAAAGCAATCAATCCAGAGGCCGTAGTAAAAGTACTCAAGCAACCTGACTCAACAAGCGCAGTGATTTAACCAATGTTGTTCACGCACCAATCAGACTCGTTCCAATCAAAATTGGGATCATAGCTCGGCGGGGGAGAAGGTTCCCGCCACGCGCCATCAGGAACTGAAGACACCGACGAGGACGAAATTCCGTCATTCACGAAATCCGTCGATCCAATGGATGGACGTGGGACACCAAGGCGTTGATAACCTCGCGTGTGCCAGTCTCGGAATTCCCACACTTAATAGGACGCGTAGGAGACAGGCATGACATTCGGATCCGCAGCGGTGCCTCCGGTGCTCTCACAGGGTAAGTACACGTCAAAGTGGTATACCCTGCGCCACTCACGATACGTGGAGGTGCGGTCCGGGGTTGGGCCCAAGGTGGATGCAGCCACAGGCTGCCACGTGCCCGGTGTGTAAACCCGAATCCATTCCAGGCCTCTCTCAATGTGGTACTCAAAGTAGCGCGGCAACATGACAACCGAATGAGTCGCCAAATTACTATTACAAGGGCAAGCGAAGCCAAGGGATCTGCGGTGTAACAATCATGCCATGACCGACATGCACGCCATGCCTAATCAGCAAGCAATGCAACGCATAACAACTTTTCCAAACTGAAGACTGGACGAATCAACAAAGTCTGTGGTGTACTGTGGCAATGATTCACCGCCGCTGATGACGCGCGCATCTGCAATGGAAATGTCCTGGTTGACGTCGCACACAGGGGGAAAGACATTTCCGTCCATGATGTAGGAAGGCATGGCAGTAATGCTTGCATCTTGTAGTTCTGGACCGTGTTGCACGAGTAGCCCTTTTCGAAGTGAACACAGTGAAGGGCCGCCGAGAATAACGCTCAGCAGAGGTTGACGTTGTTCGAGTGCGTTTCGGGGAACGCGTGAGACTGGAGAAATCGTCAGCACGGGATTGGTCAGCTCTGCAAACTGAGCGTCGTGTGCGCTCAGAGACCATAGTGGCCGGGCATGGCTGTCCTCGGGGAGAAGGGGTAGAGGAAGTTCGCAATGAGGGCATGAACTGTGTCATCGGTGGCGGTGGTGGTGGTGGAGGAGGAGGAGGAAGTAGTAGCAACTGTGGTGGAGGTGGTGGTGGTGCCGTCAATCGAAATGGTCTGTCGAGCAATGTACCGGCCGGGTAGTTTGGTCCGTGACACTGTAACCACGTCGGCTGCGCTCCATGGGTCCAAGTTATGAATGTCTGCACATTTTGCTCCAGCATGATTTGAACACTCATGTCCGCAAGACAAGGCAAGACAACTACAAGGTCAACGCAACGCACCACCACTCGAAAGGAATTTGACGGCTCCAATATTGCAAAGTCATCTAACCGCGAGCCTCAAGCTGGTAGACCTTCCATGCCTGCTTGACTTCCTCGATGGGCGGGCGATAGTCTTGAATCCTTGTCCTTTTTGCGTCTGACCATCTCATCCAGCTCACCCTGTGTCCATGCCGTGAATGGTTCGAGATATTCATTGCGGAGGGCAATAGTGAATTCCTGTAAAATTTCACGAGGTCCATGGACCACCGTCGGCGATGGACGGAACGATGAAGCACCGGGATGTGGACGGACTGAACCGTCCGAATCCGAATCAGGCGTAGTAGACGAAGCGTGCCCCGGCGCACGATCATTGCGTGCGGCATTGGGAGCAAGAGGTCTTGGCGGTGGTAACCGGTCCACCAGAGTCTCTGGACGTTGACCAGGGTTGCCTCCTGGAGCTTCACGACAACACAAGCAAGAAGGGCTGCGAATCTACACAGACAACTCATGCTGGCATGCACTGGTGCAAATCCGCCGCCTTGACTGCAGGGGGTGGCTTCGGCGCGGCAATGCGATGGTCCGAAGCAAGAATAGACGGCCAAGTGGTCGTCTGCGATGACTACGGCTTCAAGACCGACGTCGATGCAAGTCACGGTGTCTGGACCATCGCTGTCACTCACCGGCTCAATGAGATCGGCCGGTTCAATCCGATTGGTGGAAGTGGCCACCAGCGTGACGGGCACTGTTGGGTGAGGTGGTCTCACCGATGAGGCTTTCGGGGATGCAGGCGCCGGTGTCGATAGAGGCGGTAGTGGTGGTTGCCCGCCAGGCGCCGCAGGTGGAAGCGGCGGTTGTGGATGCCGTTGTTGACCCTCAAGACGTTGTAGTCCGGCCACCAGGATACTGATCTGCGACGAGATAGAGTGCAGCATGAGCCGACATTCTCGTAAAAGGTCCCCATGATCCATGACAGCGCAGGATACGGCTGGCAATGATGGAGTGGTCCGATCAGTAGCAAACCCAAACTGCGGAAACATCAAACTAAGAGGCAAACAAGCAACAAGTCGCTGCAATCCAAAAGCATGCAACAACACCACATGCTTTTTCCGGAAGAAGAGCGTCATGATGGATAAACGTTGACACAAACCGCGGAGGGGTAGTGCAAGGAAATGGTACTGGATCGCATTGCCGAAGACATTCACCAGAACATCCCCAAGTAGTTAGGAACCGCAATGGATGGCATTCGACTGAGTACGATGCTTGTCAGGTAGCAGGCGGCGTGGCTCGAAGGAGAAGATGATCCCGAAGTAATTCTTCCTGGTGTCCTTCTTGGCTGGTTGAAACCGGTGGTAAGTCCGTCTGGTCTTCAGGATGTACGGCCAACACTCTTCGCAAACGCCGAGCTGAACAATGAGCTGCGCAGGTAGCGAGAGTCCGGGGAGATCTTGAACTCACGGGATATCTCCTTGATTTCCTGAGCGGTCCAGGGGCCTGGGTTGCCGTGGGGCGGTGGAGAAGGTGGCAGTTCAGAGACAGACTTCACTCGCTGCTCATCTTCAATAATGCTGCGACGGTGCGGCATGAGGCTCCTGTAGACGGTCTCCCAGGATTTCTTCCACTTGTCTGGCTCAGGAAAAACTAGGGTCGCAATGCAGGGCAACGTGTAGTAAAGAACTTCATCGATCAAGATGGCAATTTCCTCAATCCGACTGCCGGAGCGAAGCGTAAAACGATGGCTGCCCAAGGAAGGTACCGGATGGCGAACAGGAAGATGAATCAATTCATCCTGGTCCGAGGGCACCTGTGGCGCGCCGGCGGGATTGACGGCGATCGAGGCCGCCTCTGATCATCATGAGTGCGACGGCCAGTGCGGGTCCATTCACCCCAGTCCTCTTCATCCTCAGATATCCCATGTGGTCCAGGCGTAAGCCTAACCCGGGATCAGCGGGAAAGGGGAGACCGTGAACGCCTCGTAGTTGCATGGTCATGCATCGATCTGACGTTGCGTGAGGAGCTGAATGCCTGAACATCGCGTGAAGAGCTGTGCGCCTGAACATTGCGTAGGTGCACGAGGCCATGCGTCTGGACAAAGAGCTGCATCTCGTTGCCATTGATGAAGTTTGGAAGTTGGTCAAGAGTAACTTGGCTGGTAGTCTGCACCGTGCCGTCAGGGCGCAGAAGGCTGCTAACCACACACTCCACCATGCTCAGGTGAAGAAACGCCGCAATGCAAGAAGCCAACACATCCGAGCCAACTACGCACATGCAAGCACATGAAGGAAACAGCAACAACGCGCCGGCAAGCAATCCCAAGGAAAACTCCACAAGCACAACAGCAGCAAGGTAGCGTACAGATTTTGCCGCAAATCGTCGCCGAACGTCACGAAGGAGACGAGGATCGAAGCCTTTGGCTTCATAAAGGCGTTTGAGAGCATCTAGTCCAATTTGTTGCTGGACTGCTGGTTGAGCTCCACGTACAATGAGCCACGATCGGGATGACCACGAAGAGTAAGTAAACATCTGATCATTGGCACTTCGGACACCTTTGATCTGAGAAGGATGATCAGGTAGTTGCGGTGTGATAGTCCTGGACGATGAATCACACATGTAGCCCAGCACTTTGGTATCATTCTGGGTCTCCAGCATCACAGGGGGACGATAAAATTCCAGGGAGAGAAAATTCATGAGTACCGTTGTGGACGGGGCCGAATCATGCAGAAGGATGAAGCGATTGTCGACATAGCGCTCGTGCCAGATCACCCCAAGTCGGACAGGTGAAATCGAAGAGAGCACATGGTTTGATGCCAGAAGAAGTCCTCAACTGTGGCAACCAGATTGCAGAGTGGGGGCGCCGCAGGTGATCCCATAGCAACACCACGTTCCTGCCGGAACAAATAGCCATTAATCTCAAAATGACTGTTATCAATGACAAAGTCAAGGAGGCATCGAAGGTCTTGTTCACGAAAGGTTCGAGGGATCTTGGTTTGACGGCGCCACTTGCCTTTGAACATGCGACGTCGATGATCCGACTTCACCTCGTACACCGACCACTGTGAAGATCTGCGGAGACCAACTACTTGATCATATCGATGAAGCAGGACCTGTAGTGCTTGATGGAAACGCTCCGTGGGTATGGATGTGAAGAAACCGGAAAGGTCCTGAGATACCAGGTGGATGTATTCGGTGGGCTCTTCATGTGATAGCGCATCCCAAAGCTCCTGAACCGAAAGCTGACCTGGTACGTCTGGAAAGGTGGCCTTGGTGAGTTCAAAGATGAGGGCGCCGAAGACCGTGAGGAGGGGTGCTGCCCACGTGCGAAAGAAAGAAATAATCGGTCTCGCTTTTAGCCAGTCTTTGGTCGGTTTGGGAAGGATGCGAGCCGTGGGCAACGGTGCCTGGAGTCGAAGTCCCCAAGCGTAACGCTGTTGTAGGAGAGCAGGTATCGTAGTGACAACTTCAGAGCGAAAAGATGCTGCAGACTCACGGCACGGCGAAAAGACATCTCCTGTGCAAAAGGTCTTGTGCATCAGTGTGGCAAATAACGAAGGACAAATCACATGAGCACGCGAAGGGAAATGATCCGCTGGGATTGCAACCCACGAGGACAGGGAAACAATAGTGCGTTGTAGTGACGCGGAAGTCCAGTGTGCGTGGTCTTGAACGTTAGAGCGATGTGCATCGATCAACTCCGTCAGAACAGGTTGAAAATCAGTAGGGAAACTGGTTCCATGTACATGCAGTTTACGAAGCTGCATGGTAAAACGCTGTTGAAGCATATCAACATCACCAAAATACTGATCCTTCATGGATGCAGTCATGATGTCAAGGTCAATGTCCGCATTGATGCGCGAGAACTCATCCACAATCACGGCATGATCATGTGCACGATACAGGTTGCAGGCATCCATGTCCGAACAGCGACACGGAAAAGACGTGTCAGGAGTCCACCCGCGTTGCCATGTGCGGTAGTTGTAGATCCTGTCTCCCAAGGTAGCACTGCGAGTTTCCACAACACGGATCTTTGGAAGAAATAAGGAAGGAAACAGATCACGATGTGATGCTACCCAACGCTGCAACCATGTTCCAAGCTGAGCCTTCCAATTCTGAACGTGTAGAGGTGGGAGAAGCAGTTGTGTCATGGTGCTCGGTAACTGAAGTTGTCGTTTGCGCATAACCTGGGCGAGGAGTTTCTGCGCCTTGGAACGAAAAGCTCGTTGACGAAGACGGAGAGTCGCAGGAAGTAGTAGAGCTGGGTGGGTGGAAAAGCCGCCGATAACAGATCGCGCATAGCTTGAAACGACGCACCTGTGTTGGGTCCCAGTTGATAAAGAGTGGAGTAGTGTGCTTGAATGTCATCCAACATCTCGGGTCGTAATTGCCGATGGAGATCAGGATGTAGTCGTCGCCGAAAGCGCTTGTGTAGCGAGAGTGAGGTAGGCGATGACAACGAATGACGTTCACGGAAACCAATTTTCCGAAGAAGCCTGTGCACCCAGGGAGCGTTTAGATGTGGACGTAGCATGTATTGCCACTTGCTTTCCTGAACCCAAACCGAGGAAAGTGGAAGTTTAATCTCAACCGGAATGGCACAGAAAAGCCAGTAGGTGTTGGATCGCTTCCAGTAGTGAAGCGCAGGCTCAAAGAAGGCATGATGTCCCCGTAGTAGTTCTAGAAATTTGCGGCTGCGTGAATGTTCTCGGCGAAGAACATCCTGATCTGTTGCTCCAACGTAGTAGGGACTATGCCATGGTCAGAGTCTGAGGTAGACGCATGGTTGCTGATGGTGACCTGGATCCTGAATGAAGTCAAAGAGGTCCGGGAAGCGTGTCCGCAGTGATCGAAGGTGTCTCATATCCGCAAAAGTGGAGTGTATGACTTCACACAGCAGTGACGTCTTGTAAAAATGAAGAACCCCGAAGAACGGCGGAATGTACCCATGGTTTTGAGAAATGAGACGCTGCAAAAAACAGATCAACAGATAGGCAGTGTTCCGACATCTGTGAAGCTCATACCTGTTGGCCACAGTATGAGAGGAACGCAACATGGAATGTATCGGAATCTGAAGTGCAATCCGAACCACGGTGAGCACTTCAAGGATGAGGTCGACTCATACTCATCCATTGGAATCGACGGCGGTGGAAGTCTAGGAAAGCAGTACTGCCAGCACGTAGAGAACACCGTCAGCGAGTTCAGACAAGTAGCCAAGGAATGCCATTGTGCAACGTCGTCAAAGATTCCACTGTCGCGAAGTTCAGTCCACATGATGGATATGCAACCAAGGAAAGCTACAAGGTGGCGGCGACATGCATTCAAGAGACAATGAGCACCAAGCAACTCACAAGGCAAGTAGAGACAAGCACCTCACCCAACAATCAATGTGCAAGAAGAGGACGGACAAGTTTTGAACCGTTCGTCATCTATGACGCAACTGCCACTCCGGGCTAATATGCAAGCAATGGAAACTGTTCACCCGGTGAGTAAGCGGGCAGTCACGCTGAGGTGACACCCGGTGATGTAGCCAGGTTCAAGCCCCCACAGAGCGGCCATAGCCGCAAACGTAGGTGCATCTCCTTTTGGCATGCGTTGACGCGCCTGAAAGAGTTGGGTCGACATAGATTCCAAGGACTTGTTGCCGTTGAGACGGGATGGGTGATTGGCCCACTTAATTAATGACGCCACTGTAGTGGTAGTGGGTGATTGATTGAGATACAAGCGTGGTTGATCACTGGTCCATGCGTAGTGCTTGATGATGTCTTCTAGCGTGCTGTGCATGGTGAGCAGCTGTGACGCCGCCGGCTTGGAAGGCGGGGAAGAAAGTCCGTGAAGAGACTGGATGATCCGAGGTTGTTGTTGAACCGAACCATCAAACGACTTGCCATCGAGGGCCGCCGCGCTGGCCGTGGGCAGGGAGCTGGTCGGCGTCGAAGATTGTGAGTGGTTGGCCGGAGGTGGTGTAACCAACTCTGCATCATCTTTCTGAGATGGTAACGTAGGGGAAGACGAAGCTCGTTGTGATGCCGAATATTGAGCCTGGAGCAACTCATGAGCTCGATGTAGATCATTGAACTTCTTGAGCATGTCTTCTGCTTGGGTAGAGGGCGTAAGAGTCGCGTGATGTTGGTGAAGAAACTGAAGCACCAGATTGGCCAAGTGGTCGTGAACCTTGATGCGCTGATTGAAGTTGTCAAGGTTGAGCCCCAGCGAATTGGCAAGGTCCTTTTCCAAAGTAAGCAGGTTGAGCGGCTGTGATCGTCGCAGTAGTTTTGAACAGGTGCTCCAAAGCAGGGCCTCGGCGCGGGTACGAAATCCTTCCCACGTCACGAATCTCCCGTGAGCAAATGGTCGCAGTAGCCAGTTGGTAATGCCCCCGTGTATGACCTGAACCAGTCGAACATCCCGGATGTCCATGCCAGTGCGGGGTGTTGGCAACCGTCATGGGCAGGCTAAAGGAGTAGAGCTGGTTGGTGTCGAACATGCCATCACCAGGTTTCCATCATCCGGTGGAGTAAGCCACGCTTTTTGAGGTCGAACTGGCAGCGCAGCTGGGTATCCAGGCGATGGTGTAGCTTGGGAAGAAGTGACCGGTGGTGGCATCACGGGCGTCACGAACTTAGCTGGTGTGGGCTCCGGAGGAAACGGCATCATGTAGTTGACCGGAGAATGATGAAATGGCTGCGTAGAGGAGGGGATCGATTGATAGTTGCCTGGCGGCACCGGAAAAGCACTGGAAGTGTTGTAGCCCGAATTGTGTTGCCAGGAGACCAAGTTGTTCCAATCCGTGCCATCCGAGACCAGGTTGTCATGGTGTTCACGTCTGCGTGCTTTGCAAAGGCTGGGAGGAGGGACTCCGATCCCGTCTGCGCCGAGTTCTGGTCTGTCACGATCATCCCGGCGTGACATGACGAAACAGCAACATGTCCGGAAATGGTAAAGCTCGTCCTTGAGGAAGGATACAAACGACAAACCACAATCAACGACAACTCAAGACCATGTACATGCATATTCATGAATCAAGGCTCGACCACTGTGCAGTACGTCAAGTGCAGCACACAACTCGGATAATTCAAGCATGTGAGTCGGCCGACATGCTCCTTGCGAAAGGAAACGGCATCACAACGCAAGGCGCAAAGGAATCTGCCAGCAGCGACATCCAGGATTGTGAAACTTAACTATGAAGAGGTGGCTGTTTTCCCTTTGGTGAAACCTCGTTCCTGCTTAAACGTGAAATTCCGCTGTTCTATGATAAGCACGTTGAGGTCAAATTTTCCGGCGTACCGGCCCGGGGTCACACGATGGGTACACCCGAGGGTCCCCCACGAATGGGGTGTTCACACTTAGACTCCAGATGGAGGGTTCTAATCTTTCGAGTACAACTGGTAAGTCTCGGCTTGGATAAGGTTCTGCATGAATAAGTTTCGGCTCGCAATGCACTCGGTTTCCCTCTAGTGTCGAAAACGTTACAAGGTTCAACATGAAGCACACACAGCGAGAGAAACAACGGGGCCAAAAAGACTTTGCACAACCATTGCAGGTACACAGCTGGACGTCTCCAACTGCTTCAGCAGGGTCACGAGAGTGTCTTCGTTGGTGGCAGACTCTCGGCCCTGCTGCCACCCCCTGCAGTGGGAAACAGTTATTGTATGGTGGCAGGGTTTTCTGCCACTCCGCACACACACACACACACACTTAGACTCCAGATGGAGGGTTCTAATCTTTCGTGTACAAGGTTCTGCATGAATAAGTTTCGGCTCGCAATGCACTCGGTTTCCCTCTAGTGTCGAAAACGTTACAAGGTTCAACATGCAGCGAGAGAAACAACGGGCCAAAAAGACTTTGCACAACCATTGCAGGTACACAGCTGGACGTCTCCAACTGCTTCACCAGGGTCACGAGAGTGTCTTCATTGGTGGCAGACTCGCGGCCCTGCTGCCACCCCCTGCAGTGGGAAAAAGTTGTTCTATGGTGGCAGGGTTTTCTGCCACTCCGCACACACACGCCCCTCAGTGAGGGGCGAAAATCTTTTGTTCCAGCCGGAAGATCACGCAATTGGCTCATCAATTCTAACGTCTACCAAAATATCCACTGCGTCGGGGAGAGCGCGAAACTGCACGCTCCGCACGAGGCCGCTCACAAGACGGGGACGAAAGATCTCCAAGATGAGCAAGACGTGTGCCGCCAGAAGACAGGACGGCTCAGGAGCCTCATGCCGCACCGTCGCAGCAATATTGAAGATGAGCAGCGAGTGTGAAGTCTGTCTCTGAACTGCCACCTTCTCCACCGCCCCACGGCAACCCAGGCCCCTGGAGGAGAAAGGGCGGTCTCGCCGGAGAAGAGGTAATCAGAGGGAGGATATCCCGTGAGTTCAAGATGCGCTCCCTCGGACTCGCCCAGCTCTGCGCTGTCATTGTTCAGCTCGGCGTTTGCGAAGAGTGTTGGCCGTACATCCTGAAGACCAGACGGACCTACCACCGGTTTCAACCAGCCAAGAAGGACACCAGGAAGAAGTACTTCGGGATCATCTTCTCCTTCGAGCCACGCCGCCTGCTACCTGACAAGCATCGTACTCAGTCGATCTCACCGTTTTGCTGGGCGCACTCAACGGTGAGATCGACTGAGTACGATGCTTGTCAGGTAGCAGGCGGCGTGGCTCGAAGGAGAAGATGATCCCGAAGTACTTCTTCCTGGTGTCCTTCTTGGCTGGTTGAAACCGGTGGTAGGTCCGTCTGGTCTTCAGGATGTACGGCCAACACTCTTCGCAAACGCCGAGCTGAACAATGAGCTGCGCAGGTAGCGAGTCCGGGGAGATCTTGAACTCACCGGATATCTCCTTGATTACCTGCGCGGTCCAGGGGCCTGGGTTGCCGTGGGGCGGTGGAGAAGGTGGCAGTTCAGAGACAGACTTCACACTCGCTGCTCATCTTCAATAATGCTGCGACGGTGCGGCATGAGGCTCCTGTAGACGTCTCCCAGGATTTCTTCCACTTGTCTGGTTCAGGAAAAACTAGGGTCGCAATGCAGGGCAACGTGTAGTAAAGAACTTCATCGATCAAGATGGCAATTTCCTCAATCCGACCTGGCCACACACACACACAACCCGGACGGCTTTTTGAAAACCGCGAGCCGTTTGCCGAATCGATTCGGCCTCATGTAGAAAATCTTTATCGCGACGTATTTCCTCAGGTGCCGGTCGTAGGCCTTCCAGGTGTCGCCGAAGGAGCCCTTGCCCAGGTGGGACACCTCCAGCTCTCTTGAGGTGGAAAGGACGTCGACCCAAAGGGGTGACTTTTGAGTTCCCAAACGCGGATTCCGTTTCTAGGGGCACGAAACAAACACAGGTGGTTGCTCTTTCTTTCTTTTCTTGTTTGGCTGGGATGTCATTTCGAGGATTTTTCGGGGCCCGACTGAGCAAACAGCTTTGCTTGGAAACGGACCCCATCTGGGGGCAACCGAATAGAAAACCTGCCAGCTGCCAGAGTCCCGCATGTGAGTAGCTGTGCAGCTTTCCGGAGTCTGGGAACTGCTCTGCCGGTATGCCAGGGCCTGCCAGATCCAAAAGTGTCAAGGCGTCCATAGAAAGACATCCCCAAATTGCTCTGACTCAAAGGGAGACAAAACACTTTTGAGAACCCCTCGAACTATCCAACCCCCGCCTTTTGGGGAAACCAACCCCAAAAATTGAGCCACTCAAAGTGAAGGCATGTTTGGAGTGCCTTCATTCTCCCATATCCAGGGTTAAAGTAAGCCTCGACTTTT
>CAUJNA010001495.1:0-73763 GCA_963377175.1 Effrenium voratum
GTTGAGCCATGCGATATCAACCCGTTGTGTGTGGGACATATATCGCATGCTGGGATTGTTACCTGTGACAATGATCCTGCAGGCGGCTTCATTGTCTTCGAGGACACTGATGGGTTGTGGGATCGACGCGTCGTACTTTATTTTGCACTTACAGATGATGGAGTCGGAAGAACCGCGGCCAATGGCAAAGTGCCAGAGGGCAGCGAGCATCATGGCTTCCTTTGATATTCCGTGATCAAGAGCGACAATCTCAGCCTCAGGAGCAGATTTCGAGACAGACGTTTGTTTCTTGCTCACGGCAGTAATGGGCATGTAAGTGCGGGGGCCAGGGTTTTAACACAAAGGGTGTGGAGATTCTTGCTCCACACGATCTTGTCAACGCACGCTTTGGTGAGGATGTCGGCTCCTTGATAGTCAGAGGGACATGCAACAAATCGAAATATCTTGTCGTTGTAGCGATCGTTGAGCCATGCGATATCAACCCGTTGTGTGTGGGACATATATCGCATGCTGGGATTGTTACCTGTGACAATGATCCTGCAGGCGGCTTCATTGTCTTCGAGGACACTGATGGGTTGTGGGATCGACGCGTCGTACTTTATTTTGCACTTACAGATGATGGAGTCGGAAGAACCGCGGCCAATGGCAAAGTGCCAGAGGGCAGCGAGCATCATGGCTTCCTTTGATATTCCGTGATCAAGAGCGACAATCTCAGCCTCAGGAGCAGATTTCGAGACAGACGTTTGTTTCTTGCTCAATTATCAATCGAACCCACCCATAGAGATGTAATTCAAGAGTGGAGTTGATGTACGACACGAGCCTGTGAAGCTTCTTGTCGCACAGTTGATTCCACTTTGTGATTCTGCTGGCAAGCGCTTGTACAGGTCGGATGAGATCATATCGGCCCATTCGAGCGCCATACTGGATTTTCATCAGGACCTGCGCTGCTGCGTCTCCAAGGACGCCAGGTTTGGCAGAGATGACCTCGATGTCATCTTTCTGATCAACGAGGTTATCAAACTCCGGGTTTACCGGGTTCTTGTCAAACTCGGGCTTGTGTTCGTCGAGAAATTGGGTTTCGACAGTGTGAAGAGCCTTAGGAAACTTGGATTGGCACAGCTCGAGATAGCGTTCGACGCACGCCTGCATGAAGCAAGATTCGTTGTGTTTGATGAGGTTGATCTTGACTTCGCCATGGCATGCGTCGGCAGCAGACTTACGGTCTGGCCCAAACCGTATCTCGGGTATGGGCTTGGAGGGAGGATGGCCAGTAGTCCATGCAGTTCTCGGGTCAAGGGTCCATCGACGGTGGCGGACCGGAATTCATTTTCGCAGCCGAGATATCTCTTGGACGAGGCTCCTCCATGTTGATGACGGAACTAATGAGCTTCCATCCCTTGGCAAGGTTGGCTGATGGACCACTTTGTTTGAAGTCGTCCACGTGGACTACAACAAAAGTTCCAAGTTCAGGGTGACGGAAAATGCTGGGCCAACCGGGAATGGGCACAAAGCCAACCTTTCTCGGTTGAGCTTCGCAGTGCTGCTCCCAGAAGCCACCGGCGTCAGGGTGTCCATAGAGCGCAAGAACAAGGGGACACACTGGGTCCTGCATGGTCTCCCACTCTTTTGGCCATTGGTCACGGGGGAGACGTATCCAGGTCTTTGTCCCACTATGCGGGCTCTCCGTCGCTAACCTCAAGCGAGTTTCCCTGCCGCCATGGTGGCGGGGCAGGATGTGATCTCGGAAAATAGTGCCCAGGCATTGGACTCGTCTCATTGACATCCTTCAAAAGCGACGCGGCCCTTGAACTTTCTGTTCGGGTCATCCTCGCCGAGCTCGTGATTCTTCTCGACGCAAATATCGAAGATCCGACCAACATGAACTTTGACACCGTCACGTTTGGCTTCAGCAGCAACTTCGCGCCACTCTCGCGCCTTAGATTGGTCCCAACACCCCATATCCCGAAGCTTTTTCCACTCCTTCTCTAGGGCAGCAAAAGCCTTGGGATTCATCTTTGCCTCCTTGCGAGGTACTGGGCGAGCAACGCAGGCGCTGAACGGAGGAAGTCCGAGAAATGGGTTGTGCCCGGATCCATCGGCCCCGCAGGGCATGGCAAACCACTCAGTATTGCCAACGGAAGGCCACGAATGGGAGGGGAAAGTAGCCGACGCGGCAGGGGCACTCTTGTCAGTGCTGCCGAAACCGTGCCCCCCTCGTTCAGTGACACGCGGCTTCCGGACACAGACCACAGGCTCAAGGATAGAGACGCGCTCGAGGATGAGTTGAGCGACCTTATCTCCTTTCTTGATGGGGAAGTCGTTGCGTGAATGATTTTTGATCACAACTTTGACTTCTCCAGTACAGTTGGGGTCAATAACACCGGCACCGATGTCAATCATGTGCTTAGCCGCCAAGCCCGGCTATCCTCGCATAGACCCTGTCGGGGATGGTGACGGCGAAACCTGCTCCAATTGTGGCTTTGTCGCCAGCTGGAACAATATGGTCATCGGCTGAGCGGATATCGAGACCGGCGCTAGTTCCCCTATCGGGAATGGTGATGGGATGGATGTAGAGCGCATGGGGGTCCCTCGACAGGGATCGTAGACTTCTCAGTGATCCCCTTGTACCAGGACTTGATGATCGTCTGACACATCTGCTTCGGATAAAGCGCAGTGAGTGGAGTAAGGGATCCTTCAATTCTAGCGTGCGCGAACCCTTTTTCGTGGTGGCCATTCGACCGCCGCCCTTCCGAACTTCGCAAGATACCCGAATGAAAGCGGCGAACATGATCTGGGACTGTCTTCGAGCATCATTTAGCTCGGCAGCGAATTCAGGCCCGTACTGAGAAAGGTTGACGTACTGCTAGGTACTCCACGGCCCACAGGGTATGGAGGATCATAGATCGCACTTGGGATTCTTCTTGACAATTTCGATCAGTCTCCTAACGTCCCTGTCCTTGAGGATATCAAAAGAATCTTTGTGCACACGAATGGCATCACCACCGGATTCAAACATCGTAGCAGAGAGCGTAGAATCGGCCTCACAAGCGAACTCGATGAGAAGTGATTTAGCTGACGTGGCTGGAGCGCCAGGAGGACCGCCGCCGCTGTGGGAGCGAGACTTTTCAAACTCAAGCTCTCTTTCGGTGTTGACGTAGATCCTCCGTGCCATGAGCGACATAGCTCTCCAGTCATCAGAAGAGATGGACTTGGGCTTTCCCGTCCCGGTGTAGGGACGTTCTTTGCGTTTAGAAGATTGAGGATAATCAACATCCTCCTTCACTCCGGATGGCTCGTCAGCGCTGAGCGGCTTCCTAGGAGAGGGGCGTCTCCTTTTCGGAGCGCAACCCTTGTCATAGAGGATAGTAACCCCGGTCCAGAACTTGTGTGTCCTTACCCGATGGCCGCTTGCATATACATCAGCTTGGATCGGCCTTCCTGGTGGTAGAGGTTGGGTATCATCACCAAAGAAGTCCTTCCTTGCTTCGACGTGGTAGCGATGCCATGACTTTGCTTCTTCAAAACGCACCCAGTAATCACCCCTTTTGTCAGAGGGAGAACTGTCTGAAGCGCGGTGACCTCCGAGATCAGCCTCAGGAACACCACCGCCGTCATCAGCACGCCGATGATGATGATGATGATCATTATCGTCGTCATCAGGATCAAACCGTCCCTCGTCGAAACTGAATGACTCATCTTTCCCAGGCAGGTTCTTCCCGCTCATGGATTCAGAATTGATCAATCGGTCAGGTTTATATGATGCGATCTCACGTGTTCGAGCCTCATATGCTTTTAGCAGAGGGAAAACGTATGGCTCTTCGGCATCATTTGTTTCACTTGGTGGATGCTGGGCCGAACAACTCCAGCTTGAAAATGTTCGAGGTCGGCAACATAGTAGTCACCCTTCCACTTCCCCCCAGGTTCGAATCTGTAACCAAGGAAAACACCAGGTTTTGCAACTGGTGCGAACTTGGGAGCCTTGTACAGATCCTGTTCTTCACCAGGAACAGCAGGAGCAAGGCTAGATTCATCCTCAACAAAATCAGCGAAGGGATCGTAATCGCAGTCTCGCAGAGCTTCCTCGATTTCCTCTGCTGACATAGGTTCGTACTCTTCATCAGAAAGGGCAATGCCTTCCTTTGAGGTCTCGCCCCATTTTTCAAGGGCATGCACGTCGACCTGAAAGTACGCTTCGCCGATCCAATCTTGCGACTGATCCTCTCTTGGATCACTCAGGTTCCTCCATGTGTCGGACTGAATGGAATCATTCTCACCGTTGAGATACTTAATGGTAGTGAGAGTCTCGTCGGCGAGGAAGTCAACGTCAATTGGGCAGTTAGAGCCCGTTGGATCAAATAGTTTCTTTCTGGGCGTCCGGTGTATGCGGATCACGCACTCGTTTTCTTCGTCCTTGATCCAACAGTCGGCGTCAGCGAATTCATTTCGAGCTTCGGGAGCGTTTTTGACCCCCCCCTTTTCAACTCGACGCGGTTTGGGAGCGACGGGGAAGAAATCAACCAGGCAACCGAAGGGAAGAAGCTTGCCGTTGAAAGGTAGGGGGGCGTGCCTCTTGGACCATGCACTCCCACCGCCTCGATTCTCAACGTTCCTAGCTACAGCAAAGTATTTTGTTGCATAGGGCCACCAGCGGGCTTCTAACCCAGCTTGGCGTAATAGCACACGCGCTCCATGAAGCACCAATTTGACCTTGTTCTGCATGATGCCGTTGGTCTTTGGCATCCCCGGAGTAGACCACTCGTGAATCCATCGTAATTCCTTGCAAGCGCTGACAAGTTCTTTAGCTTGATCAGTGTGCATCATTTTTATGTCGTTGTGAGGCCCGGCAAAGCGATTAAAGGCGTCGACGGTATTAGCGTCAGAGCGACTCATGACGGGCGTGACATCAATCCATGAAGTGGCAAGGTCGTAAAAGACGATAGCATCGGCCTCTCCGTTGATACCCCTGTCCCGGAGGCCTCGCAAAACCATAGTGTCAGCGGTGACAAGATCGCCAAAATCCTCGGCTCCGTGACCAGCGGCACCCTTCTTCCGGAATAGTCTAACGTTCTCCATCTTGGCTCGTTGACAGTGAGAGCAAAAATGGTTCTTCGGAAGGTGGGTCATCATATGGCGGAGGGTCAAGGCGTCACCCTCCAGTCCTCAGCGCTACGCAAAGGGCCGTGGCCTTCGAGCTCAACAGCATCCTCGTTGGGATCAGAGCCAGGAGGATCAGAGTCAGGAGGATCAGGGCGGACTTCAGAAGCTGCAGGCCCGTCAGAGAAGGCCCCGCAGAGGGGGCATGAACGGCAGGAATGTCGGGGAACGGATCAATTGATGGCGGACTGAAGTTGCAACGTGAAGCAGGCAAGTACCAAGACGGCCTAACCAGACGCTATTTAATGGCCGGTTAGCTATATGGCCGCAAACAATGCCCGGTTGGCGTTTGACACGTTTTCAGCTGCGCAGCCATCATGCGTGAAAGATGCCGCAAGATGCCGCAAGCCTTTGTTTTAGATCGCCGGGCGTCAACAACAACCCGGTCCACCGCGAACTCCTGCAGAGAAACCCATGCGTCGCAAAACTTTTAGTGTCAGCGACGCTTGTGATGCCAATGATGATGCTGGGTGGTGATGCCAGGGGCGCTGGCTGGCGCTTGTTTTGCGGTTTCGCTTGCCAGGAAAGTCTTGCCTTGAGACGTTTCGTGTAGCTCTTTGCTTGCTCGCTTGTTGCTGCCTGCTTGTTCTGTCGGCGCTGCGTCCAAGTCCTTTCTGTTTGGCCGTTCTCGCCCACCGTCGCTCACAGCACGAAGTTTGCGGACAGTTGGTTGTAGGTCGCCGCTTTCCGTTCTTCCAAGCTTGTTGCGGAACCCGGCAGGCAAGGCCGCTTTTGGGATTAGGGTTCCCATTGACCTTGCTAGCTCCATGAGACAATCGCTTGCCGGCTTGCCCAACGAGATATCTTTGCAATGATGCGTTGCCCTGCGCAAAGCGCAGCGCCAGATACATCTTGGGCTGCGCGTGCGCCTCGTGTCAACTCTGCCTATCGTTGCCGTGGTCGGAGCGGACACGGCGTGACTGTTGTTTGTAGAGTCTCGCGCTGGCTTGGCTAAACTTCTGCGACTCAACTCTGTCACAGCCCTGCCGTCGTGCGGGGACGCCAGGTCATTCAACATCCCAGCCTCGTCCGAAAGTTACTCGCGCTGTGCAGACGCTTTGCGGCCGGAAAGACCGCCAAAAGGCTGAATTTGGGCACCGCGAAAAAGGCTCTGCAAATTTCTTGCAGGAGCCCTCCTTTTTTTGGAGCTTCCAAAGTTGCAGCTTTAAGGGGAGGATCAGTGAGTCAAGGTCGCGCTCTGCCACAGGAAGTCTGCGACTCGATAGAGTACAGAAGGGCGAGCCACCCTAAGCATCAGCTATGGGCTTCCGTCGCTTTGGTCTCCCCTCTTGGTGTTTCCAATGAAGGTCAGGGGTGGCCAAGGTTTTCACAAACGTCTCCTTGTGCTGTTGATATGTTTGCCATTGAGTCGGAACTATTGATGTGACTGCTCCGGTCGGCCTGAAACTGTGTAGGTTCTTTGCCCAGAAGCAAATGTGAAAGCCTTGCGCTTATGCAAAGCCTTGCCATAAAGGGGGCGCGCTTCCAGCCTGAGCATTGAACAAAGATATCCCATTCCAAGACAACACTTTCACAAAGTAAGCTGCCCCCCCCCCCAAGGCCACATCAATGTCCAAGCCGAGTTTCGGCCGTTTGTTCAAGGAGGCAGGCAAGCGAACGAGAAAACAATCAGACCAAGGAAGGAACCAACCAATAGGCCATCGAAGCAATCATGTAATTACAAACACCCGCAACCAAACTAACCGACAAAGAAGCAGACGGACTCGCAAACTACTAAACATGCAAACAGTCAAAGCAGACGTAACACACGCATGCAGAACAGCACCCGCGCCAAAAAAAACAATTAGCATCTACGCAAAGAACACACAGGCAGCAGAAACTCAACACGCGCAGAACAACAAGAGCCTGTCAAGTGGAAACGTGCCGATTGTTTCAAATTGTTTTTGCCTGGGGGCACCCCCAAGCAAACCATACTCTTGACTACTTCTACCGGGGCTCAAGGCGAAATTCAGAAACCCAGCTTACTTCAGATTACACCTTCCCTAGTTTCTGAGTTGCCTGGGTTTGCTTGTTCTGCCGGTGGTGGGGGTGGCTTGCCGAGAGCTCGAAAATCCGGGCCACCAAGAAATAGGCCCCGCCCGTGGACAAGGCTGGCGAGACAATCTGAAAATGGCCGTCGATTCAAAAGTAGACCGCGCGCAGTGGCAAGATTCACTGAATATATTTGTCAGGGACCGCACGGTGGATCACCAACGAACAAACCCAGGTCGCTACTAAACCCAAGGCTCCAGTCTTTGAGTATCACAGATGCCTCTTCTGCCTGTTGGTAGGAGGGCAGCAGAATAAGAATTTTGCACAAGCCTTGTCCAATGAACCAGTTGTTGAACAGCTTGGACACTGCTTTGACGCCGCCAAGCGAAAGGGCAATTCCAAAGCACTCACGAACGAAAATTTGCTGTTTAGCTTGGCTTGAGCCAGCAAGATCAACTGTGGAGTAATCTGATCAATGCATTGAGGTGATCAGTTTTGGTCAGGCTTGTCAGGGTCGATTTTGGTTGGTTTGGGCCTGGCCAGCCAACAGCTCATTGTCGATGCCGCGCAGGCAATGGCATTTTGACACTGGACAGGGTTTAGTGTTGAAGTGGCCTGCCCAGCTACCCCGCAATAAGCAGATAACCGGCTGGAACGCCAAACTTCTATTTTGCTCGACCCGCCCAGCGCGCGCTTAATCCTTATGACCTTGCTCTTGGTTCTAGGCCCTTGTAGTCACCAATGTTTCAGGTGGCACACACGTAGAAGGAACATGTAAAAGGATCGAACCAAACCCGGGCCACTCAAACACTGCGAGGCCTTGCAAATGGACAGGGATTAGTTGTTCAACAACCTGGTTGTTTCATTTGTTTGGGGGGCCGCTTTCCAGCCACTTGCCGCGCGCCACCTTCTAGCCTATCTATTCGCCGCGTGCTGCCAGACAAGTTCTTGTGTTTGAGTCAGCGGTCTGGGTTTTCCACGCCTACCCCAAACATGTGTTTGTTTCTCCCCGCCTAGAAATGAACCCCCAACCAGTACTGAAGAAACATTTTCCAAAACTGGAGCCTTGCCAATGGACAGGTTTGGGTATTCAAAGGATCGTTTGGCCCTGCAGCGCCCCGCCGCCAAGAAGCTATCAACTGTAAATGCTGAACGCGCTGGAACGAGCAGCGTGCAGCGCCAATTTGCCAGGCAAAAGCCTGGTCCAGGCGACTTAGAGTAGCAACCGTGCGCGTTTGCAAGGCCCCAGTGTTTTGAATGGCTTGAGCTTGGTGTTTGCCCGCACGTGGCAGAAAGAAAATTCAAAACCCAATCCTTGTAAAGACAATCTGAAAACACGAGCCGCTTGAAGACTAGACCCTGTCTGTTGGCAAGCTACCTGTTTTTGAGCGGCTGGTGAGAATCAGAAACACGCAGCCTCGAAAAGCTTTTGGTTTTGTAATTGTTTGCACATGTTGAAGCCGCCTGCTTTTAGTTAGTTGTCATAATTGATTCTGCTATTTAAGGAGGACCCTAATCAACGAAACATACAAACCAAGTTAATTACCGATGCTCAGGGCACATAGCTTGCGGTACTGGCTTTTGCGTTGGCGAGCAATCGTTTTGGCACGGATGCAAGGGGGAACACTCAACTTGCCGACCGACTTGCCGACCTCACGGCTTGACACGGTTTGACGCACTTTTGCCAGGGGCATGTCGGCTCCCTCCCCAGAACGGTCTGGCGCGGTTTTTCATGGAATATAGGGTCCAGTGACACGGTTTGACACGGTTTTGCGCAGAAGAACAAACTCAATTTGCCAACCCGCTCCCCGACACGGTTTGACACGGTTTTTCCCGCAAATAAGGTCCGGTTACACGGTTTGACACGGTTTGACACGCTTTTGCCAAGGCGCGGATTGGAGTAGCAAGCGGGCTTGTCGACTCCCTCCCCGACACGGTTTGACACGGTTTTTCCTGTAAATAAGGTCCGGTGACACGGTTTGACACGGTTTGACACGCTTGTGCCAAGGCGCGGATCGGAGAAGGAAGGAGAAAAGCTCAACTTGAGAAGCGGTGACACGGTTTGACACGCTTTCCAAAGCGCGTGCCAGATGCGGAAGCGGGGAAGCCCAACCTGCCGACCTTCTCGCGGCCACGTCTGTAAATAGCATCCCGTGACACGGTTTAACACGGTTTAACTTATCCGGGTTCGCGAGTTGATTCATGGTGGTTGGCAAAAACGTGTCAAGCCGTGTCAAACCGTGTCACCGGATCTTATTTACAGGAAAACCGTGTCAAACCGTGTCGGGGAGGGAGTCGACAAGTCCGCCTGCTACTCCAATCCGCGCCTTGGCAAAAGCGTGTCAAACCGTGTCAAACCGTGTAACCGGACCTTGCTTGCAGGAAAAACCGTGTCAAACCGTGTCGGGGAGCGGGTTGGCAAATTGAGTTTTTCTTCTGCGCAAAACCGTGTCAAACCGTGTCACCGGACCCTATATCACACAAGAAGTCCGAGCCACTCCTTGCAAAAGTGTGTCAAGCCGTGTCAATCCGCGAGGTCGGCAGGCCTTGCGCTAGTTCGACCGGCGCTGTGGCAAAACCATGTCAAACCGAATGCTATTACATGAAAACACATGTCAGACCGTGTTGGGGCGGGGTCGGGGTCTGCAAGGCAACAGCAAGTGCTGCGAACTATATGCCCTGAGCGTCGGGCATTGGTTGCATCAACAGGAGGTTGTGTTTTATTGAGGGAGCCCTGGATTGAATGTTTTTGTTAAGTTCTTAGGGTCCTTAAATGGCAAATTCAACTGTCGCAATTCTGACTTAAAACAAAGGCTTCAACAAGCGCAGGCGCTCCGATAGCGTTTCTTGTCAATGCCAGCTGGGCCAAGTGGGAGCATTAGGTGCTACGAGCCCCCTTTCTGCCAAGGGCTGCGTGTTTCTGATTCTCCACCAACACACACTCAATCCTTTAGACAAAGAGCTAATCCTTTTTTACAGTTTGCTTTTGTCATGGGCCCTTTTAGTCACCGGCTTGTCGAGTGGCATAGGAAATTCTGCCTGGACAGCGGTGCCCCAAACAAACCAATGAAACACCCAGGCTACTCGAAAACTAGGCCCTGTCACGGTTGGGAGTTCATTTCGACCTGCGAGGGAGGCGGGGGCGACAAGTAGAAATGCGCTAGCGAGGGCCATTCAAGCATGATTTTTGTCTCGTGGCAAGGCGCCAGGTTTTGAAATGTTGAACAAGGGGGGAGACAAAAGCATTTTCGGGCAGGCGTGCAAAAACCAAAACAGCTCTCTTCCTAAAACACAAGAACTTGTCTGGCAGCCAAGCGCCGATTCCATCTCAAGCAACACATGAAAAACAAGACCCAGGCGACTTGGAATAACAACCCTGCGCGTTTGCAAGGCTCCAGTTTTCTTGAATGGCTTGAGCTTCGCTTTTGCCCGCACGTACGCTCCCAGGCAGGAGGATTTCTATTAAAAAACAAGCCGTTTAAAGACAATTTGAAAACCCAAGCCGCTTAAAGACTGGAAACTGTTTGTTGGCAAGCTGCCAGTTTTTGAACGGCTGGGCGGGTCGAGCAAGAATGGGCATTTGTGTTCCAGCCATGGCAGGGTAGTTGGGAAGGCCACCACCACTACACCCTGTCCAGTTGCAAGTTGCCATTGTTTGGCTTTGGCTTCGGCGCCCTACACAGGTCTCTAGTCCTTTAGCGATTTGGATTTGGAAAAGAAGCTCCAGGCCTCTACGCAACTTCAAGCCAACGCTTGAGTTTTGGATTGGCTTGTCGTTCCTTGCAAGGCAACCGCAAGCAAAGTGAACAGTGGCTAGTTGTTTAAGCTTCAAGGTTCAAGGATCGAGTGTAGCAAGTTCGTTGGTACAACGAACAAACTGTTTGCTGGTCAGGCCCCAGCCAACCAAAATGAAACCTGGTCACACCTGAGCAAATCTGATCACCTGACCGCTTCTGACCCATCCGTGGTGTAAATTTGATTTGATCAGGATGCATTGGGTTTTGCTTGCAGGGCAGTGCGACAAAGAGATTGACTCGAGCTTTGCAATGCCCGGGCTTTGGGATTGCTCTTTTGTCTTCTTGCAATTTTTTGCTAAGCAGACCAATTTCGAAGCTATTCAACAACTGCCACCTGTTTTCCATTCGTATTTCCCTGCTCTCCCGCCAACAGGCAGAAGAAGCATCTATGATGTTCAAAAACTGGAGCCTTGCCTTTGGACAGGGCGCAGTTTCATATTCATTTTGCTTGGCGGCGCCCCCCCTCTCTTGCAAATGAGGCCAGGCAAAATTGAAAGCGCCGTCTGCTTGGAAACTAGACCGCGCGGGCGGCAGCGGGGGGCCGACGACACAACAATCTGACAATCCATGCTACTTGAAAGGCCAGTTGCTGAATTGCTTCGAAAAGGGTGAGGCAAAGCGAAAGGTCAAAAAGCAGAACACTCAATGCCGGTGGCCGTGCCCCGGCCACTCAGAGCCTTGCCCACGGACAGGTTCCAATTTCCAGCTTGCCACCCCGCCCAGGGGAACAAACCAACCGCTGGAGCGTTGAGAGGGTCTACTGTTAACGCGTGCTAGATCTCTGAGAGAGGATGCCCCGGTGGCAGAAGCAAGTTCCAAACCAACCAGAAACAGGTGCTTTCGCCCATGCTTCTGAACTTTGTAACTACAGTTTGTGCCTTCTGGCAAAGCACTCTGAAACAACCGGCGCATTGTGGCGCATCTTTTGTGTGTGTTTGCGCGCGCGCGTTGGATGTGTTTCTTTGATGGTTTGGTAAGATTCTTTGTGTGTTGGGTAGTTTGTGCGTCTGTCTGTTTGTTTGGTTGCAGGTGTGTTTGCATCTTCTCTTCTTGCTTGTCGCCTCCTTAATAATGAGCTAGAACTGGGTCTGGACCAGCTTGGATATTCGTGCGGCCTTGGGGGGAAAGCTTACTTTGCGACAGTGTTTTGTAGAAGTGGCGCCCCTCCCTTTCTCAAGTGCTCGGGCTGGACGGTCGCCCTTTACTGCAAGGCTTACGCAGTTTCAGGCAAAAATGCGCAGTGAATTCAATAGCCGAAGTCATAAATGCAAAGGAATCGCCGAATCAAAATTCTAAACACAAGGGTCACTAGAAAACTTGCCGGCGCTCAAGGGTAACTCAGGAACACCCATGTTATTCAGGAGTGTTGAAAGGGAAAGCCAGTCCAAAGTTTGGTGTGTTCGGAAGAAACGGGGGTGGCAACGCCGTGGTAGCAACCCCCCGTCTCGGCAAAGTTTACAAATGCGTCGCCAGCCGCTTGCATATACAACAGTAAATACGTTTGCAAAAACCAGGCCTTGAAGTGGTTGCAAATCTTGTCAAAGCTTGCCACAAGCGCGCACTTGGCGCTGCAGCAAGCCGACTGAAACATCAAAAGCGCTGCCTGCGCAAGCATCCCTTGCCTGGGAAAGTCAACAGAAACATGTTTGCGAAACAAATGCCTCAGAGCGGCTTCAGAAACGTTTTCGGTTAAGTAAACAATGGCCGGTTCAACGGTAAACAGTGGCTGGTCGAGTAAACAATGGCCGGTTGTAAATAGCGTCTGGTTAGGCCGTCTTGGTACGGAACGTTGTTCAGCACGTCCAGCACGATCTCCTTGCCCCCAGGCCCCTGAAGGACAGGAAGTTCACCAGCAGGCCAGGTGAAGGTGTAACCTTGCGTTTGCCAATTGAGATGAGTGAGGGCGCGTTCTGCATGACATGGGCATCAATCATCTCGTCGATGTCCTGCATATCGGCAGCGATGCTTCCGAGTGTTGATGCGAGCGTGGGTACGTCCAGTCTTCTTGACCAGACTCTGTTCACCCGCGCTGAGTTCATTCAGTCCAACAAGATCAATGTGGCAGCCAGTATCAGCAAGCCATCGAATCGATCGTTCGTGCACAGGAGCGGAGGGAGTAGAGGACATGCGCGATGCTCTATACATCATGCGTCTTCGAAGCGGTTTAGATTCGAGGTACTCACCCTCCTGATCAATGGCAACCTGCTCCTGCATGGACAGTGCCCGGAGAATGGCCTTCTCAGTCTGCCGTTCTATGGTAACCTTCGAGGCATTCTTGAATTCTCCGGAGTGAGTATATGACGGGTTGCGAGATTTCTGGGATACGTGAGAGATCTTCTTCATGGGGTTGTCGTCAGCAATGACGATATATTCTGTCATAGCAGAGTCATTGACCTGAACCGTCCGGCCGTTCTCGTCGGTGTAGACGTTCGGACGCATCAATGCGTTCCAGGCGGCGCGTCTGACAGGATCAGCATATGACCAGAATGTTGTTCTGACGTCACCGGTGAAACCGATAGGACAGAACATCCGATTACGCGAAGTGTCACTAGTAATGGGAAGGTCCTGGATTACCTGCCCATCAGGGAGGGAAACGGTTCGTATCCATACTACGTGTTGTAGGTCACCTTGAAACATGCACACACGGTGATCGGTTCTAGACCACTCTTGTGCGTCAGCGGGAGGAGAGCGCCCAGGTAGGCCATCAGATAGCCGAGCCACCGTGGCTGCTTTTGGTCGATGGGCACGCAAGCAGCATCTCCGACAAGGCCTGTGGGTAACAGCCCGCCGCTTTCAGAAAACCTCACCAACCCCGGAGGCAGGACTGTCTATCCGCCCATCAGGGTAAGGGTTCGATGGGTCCCCCTGCTCAGTAGGGGGGGCGCCGGGTTTCCTGGGAAGTGGAGCGAGATCAGGGGGCAGCTTCTCACGTGCATGTGCACTTTCCAGTATTCAACCACTCCCTGCAATAACCTGGATATATGGGGCCGTCGTCATCGCGGGGCGACTTCGGTTTCTCCTCATGGTGGAACCGCGTCTGCACTGTCCCTTCTGCCAATCATGGCATACGCCAGGAGCGGCAGGTTGCTCATGGCGGCGATCTCTTCCAGGAGAAGTACGATCCCTACTGCTGCGTCTGGGGTCTTCAGGCCGCGTTTTTCCGCGATCTTGCTCATTCGATCGCCCGTCTCTCCATTGCGAGTTCGGCGAAGGTCGGCGATCACTGCCAATCCCAGTCTTACGAGTGTCGCCAAAAGGTGAAGGACGGCGCACCCCAGGAGCGGCGGCATTGGAATTACGTTCTGTGTGAGGTGATCGAGAATACATCCGATCCTTTATCTCGGAAACGTTGTAGCGTGTCCTCCACCTCGACACAGCGTTGCGAGCTGCCTTCATGATTCAGTCGTAGTTTTGTACGTCAGGATTACGATCCCAGTGCTGCACATCGGGCAGTAAGCATGGTGAATGTCGTACCTGCTCAAAGAAGACGTGCTGGAGGACGTGATGATCTATCGGCGCGGTGATGCCGCCGAGGAGCCCTTCCCATTCGTCAAGGAATTTCTCGAGTTGGGGCAGATCCAGCAGCTCTGCCGAGGGAGAGGCGAAGGAGTTCATTGGTGCGAATCAACTGGCTCCCGACCTCGTCAGGACGAAGGTACTCAATCAAGCAGAAGAGGATCTGGCGACTCTTCAGCCTGGTCCCCCTTTTTACCTGAGCCTCTTCAGTTAGCCTGCTGATTTTGGCAACAATGAGCTTCGAGGCAATGCACTTCCTTAGCGCAGCGTTGAATCTGTTGTCAAGGATCGGATAGAGGCATTCTTCATCAAATTCCTCTATGGTGCTGGCGTTCTCAACACTCATAACCCAAGACATGGCGCACGACGAGTCATAGCTGAATGCGTTGCTCACGATTTCTCGAGTGGAGATGATCCAGTCTCGTAGCTCGTGTGGTGCAGGCTCTTTCTCGAGCTCTATGTTGGCACATTTGTTCGCCTCGGAGGGTAGCGAAGATAAAGGTGGTCGAGTAGCCTGCCCGAAAACGTGGGGAGGAAGAATGCCATCTCTGCCAATGGATATGGCACAAAGAGAACAGCTCCCCGATGAAGGCGGGCAGCATGCGGCACACAAAGATGTACGGCACAGCGAGCAAGTTTGAAAGCAGGCAGGTGTTCCGGGGACGTTGGACTTGACATTGATGTTGCAACAGGGGCATACTCTTTCCTCGGCAGAGGATCGTCGAACATCGGGATCCCCAATGCCACCGTCACCATTAATGCCGTGTACATTCTTACCGAGTCCAGGGTAGAGAGAACCCAGTTGGTCCACCGGAGTTGTGCTGTATTCCGTGAGCAGGCTGTAGAGTCTGCTGATTTGTCACACAGCATGCATCAGATCCGTATCTTCCGCGAATTATCCCCTCTGACGTTCCATGTTCGACCTGTCCGGTGATAATACCTCCAGTAGGAGAGCACCCGGGATGTGTACCGGTGGTTCCCCTTGAAGCAGTCCGGCCAACGATGGGTGATGACATTGCCCTTGGCGGCATCGGTCCTGCGGCTCCGGTGTGAGCGGGAACCCGAGTTCCCTTGTTGTGGTTCAGGGCTCCGATGTGACGGACCTCCACGTGATGGTCCAGATCCAGGATCAGGAGCAGCGCCATCTCACGGTCGGGAGCGAAACCACGTTGTCGGGTCGGCCAATGATCTGCGGAGGCGGCTGCGGCTGGCCCGGACGGGGCAGCACGTTTAGGCGCATGTACTCGGCTGCGTCCTGGGGCAGCTGCGAGCGGAAGGCCTGCACTGCTGCGAGCCCTGCTGCTCCTGCGCCCACAAGGTCCGCTGCTGCCGCGCTCCGTCGGCCGCGCTGCGCAAGCGACCCGTGATGAAGGGCGGGCCCTGACCGTTGTTTGCCAGGGCGTCGGCCTCGGGGTCTCCTGCCAGGTCGTCCTCGACTAAGCGGGTTTCTCCGTAGCCTTGGTACATCCGGGCAAGTCGCACGTCCTCGTCCGTGGCCTCTGCGGGAGTGCGGAAGCCTTCCTCGAGAATTGCACGCAGGGGCGTGTGCTGCAGAGGCTGCGCGTTGGGGTCCTCGCTGGATTGCGCGAAGTCGTCCAGGTAGAAGTGGCTCGTGACGAACAAGGTGGCCTTGCGGTCCGGCTGGTCCAGGGGCAAGGGCTCCCCCCGCTCGATGTAGCCCACAACCTGCTCGAAGCGTGGGCGCTGGCTGAACCCGTGGAACCGAAGCGTCTCCATCTCTTGAAGGGTTACTGTGCGGCAACTTCGCCCGCTGCGCGTTCGACGCCCCGGCGCTCGGCGCGCGCGTAGCGCAGCTGGGGTACCTGTCGGTGCACGGCCTCCGTCAGCCGGCTCACGTCGTCCAGGTGCCGCCGCCCCTCCTGGGCCATCCTGCGCTCACCCAGCCAGTTGTTGAAGGCCCGCGCCTTCGCGGCTGCAGGTCGTAACTGGGGTAGGTCTTGCGGAACCGCATAGGCGAGGCCGATAACCCTGGACCAGACCAGATGCCAACAGTGTGCATTTGTGCCTTTAATCCAACTTCGGTCTACCAGAGATCTGAGCAGCTTGCGCAGTGTGGCGATGTGGTGTTGCTCTCCGAAACCAGCGCAACGCAGAGGGTCCAAAAACTCGAATCTTTTGCGCTTCGGACACTTGGAATGAGATCAGTATGGTCTCCGCCTGTTGATCCACACAAAGCAAGTGACACGTATGCAACCTCGCTACGTGGTGCGAGCAGAGGAACTGCATGCCTCAGTCGTTTCCCTATTCGGGAAACGAGGGATCCTTTCCCCGCTTCCTGGAGTCAGACCGGTAGAATTTCTGAATGCTACGTCCAGATTGGACACCTGCAGATCCGGATAATCACCATGTATGGATTCGCTAAAGGTACACCCAATGGGCTAAGCATGACAAATTTCCTTCTAGAGGCAGCGACTCAGCGCTTGCTTTTGAACCGAACACCCACGATAATAGGAGGAGACCTCAACAGGCCAGTGACTTCATTAGGTGCCTGGACACCCCTTCGTAACCAAGGCTTTGTCGAGCTGCATGACCATGCAGCCAGTGCTCTAGGGACGGTCACGGAGCCTACAGTATCACGCGGAAACGAGGGACCGGGCACCAGGAACGATACCCTTCTCATTGACCCAAGATTGGTACCCTTTCTCACCCAGGTGAAAGTAGATAAGGAAAAAGCCATTTCAGTGCACCGACCTGCGCAGGCCTTCTTCCAGTTGCCTCGTGAGCAAATAAGCACTCAGATGGAGACTGCCTAAGGACTTTGCCGGCTTAGAAATTACTACAGCCCAACTTGAAGCCGCCTACCTGGAAAACGGGTCAGAGCAATCGCCGCAGGACAATCGTGCTGCAAGCAAATCGGATGCACTAGTTGATTGGACACAGAAACTTGAGAAGGTCATTGCCCAGACAATGCAAAGACAGCACACCCAGGACCCTGTGACATTTCCTTACCCAGGACTTCCCAAAGCGTCCAAAGGTAGATGCATTGAGAGACGGGCAATCCTTACGCCGGTAGCAACTCCGAGCCGTCAGGCGCGCCACAATGACTACCAGCCCCCTGGAGAAGCCGTGACGATCCGATCCAAGCATAAGGTCAGGCAAGCACGAAGATTACGAAGTTTGCTACTCAAACTTGTCTCCAAGTATGCATGCCGCCTGATCATATTGCAAAACAAATATACGACGAGTGGAAAGCCGTCCTGAATGTTAAAGGATACCAAAGGCCGTTTGTTGACTGGTTACTAAAATGGCCTGAAATTCCATTTGTGTCGGTGCAGCCACCACATGAGGCAGAACTCTACGACATCTTGCAGATCGTAGAATACGACGCAAACGCCGCTGTTTTGTATGAGGTTTCAAAACGAAAGGAGGTCGTAAAATTTGCAGAAAAGCTTGATGTCAGTGAGGCGTATTGCCAAAAGAAAATCCAGCAGGTTAAAGGTCCACAATTCCCGCCTGTGCGACAGTTGACCCGCTGGGTCACGCTGAATGCTATGCCGATGAGAATAAAGGCTAAAGGAGAACTTCGCTTCAGAGTTTTGAACTTTAATGCCTTTGACCCCTCGCGTAGCATTTACCTTGACGATAAAATTTGCCAACTCATCCGGGTTGACGGCGATATCATTTGCATTGGACAAAGCGGAGTGTCGAGTGACAAAGTTCCTGTTTGTATTAAACAGAGGCATGAAATTTGCGATGAAAGGGACCTTCACAGTGCTTTTGCCCAGTACTGGACTCAGTTCTGGAATAGGGACGACGAAAATGACCCACATGCTTGGGACTCTTGGAGCCAGCATATCGATGCTTTCCCAACGCACCAGCTCATTGACAGCATCGACATGCGTGACATTGGTTACTGGAAACAGACACGCTCTGACATGAAGACACACTCCAGCCAGGGGGTGTGTGGTTGGTCAGTGCCAGACCTTAAACTCCTGAGCGACAGTATCGTGGCAGATCTTGTTGCAATCTTAACAAGTTTTAGCGACGGTTGGCCAGAATGGATAATGACCTCCAAGGTCACCATGCTTGCAAAACGAGAAGATTGCGTTGAAGAAAAGCATACTCGCCCGATCACTGTGACATCTCTCCTTTGGAGATGGTGGGCCTCCACCCTTGCTCGGCAGGTACTCTCCAAGTGGACGTACACCTTACCACCTTCAGTGAAAGGGGGAGTGCCGAATAGTTCAGTGCATGACGTTGCAATGCAAACTCACCTTGCAATAGAACAAGCGCACGCTGGAGGCACCCCAATCGCAGGATTCACGCTTGACATTGTCAAATGTTTTAACTGCATCCCGCGCCGGCCGACCCAGATGCTCCTTGCAAAACTTGGAATCCCGCCTGACCTGATTCGGACGTGGTATCGTAGTCTCCAGAGGCTAACCCGAGTGATTGACATTGGGGGTAACCTGTCCCAGCCCATCCGAGCGACTACTGGACTGCCTGAAGGATGTCCCGTGTCAGTCCTTGGCATGGCTGCAGTTGCATGGGCTTTTGCCATGAGCGTCAACCACCCACAGGTGCAAGTTCTCACCTTTTATGATAACTGGTCTTGGATTTCGCCCGTAATTGAGCTCCATCAGACCACTCTTGTTAAAACCGTCAAGTTCTGTGAAATGTTGCGGCTAACGATCGACTTTGCTAAGTCATGGGCCTGGGGAACAACCAAGGAACTCCGACGATCTTGGGCTACCATCCTTCAAGATAACCTTGAAGATGAAAGCTCAGTGCCAATCGTTCTGCAAGCAACCGACCTAGGCATTGTGAGCCATTTTGCTAAGTCCCGTGGACTGCTAAAAATCGGTGAACGTATCGAAAGCGGGATACGCCGACTTGGTAACCTTACCCGCATCAAGAGTACAATTGACGTGGCAGGACACCTTGTTCAAACGGTAATCTGGCCGCACGCACTGTTCGGAGCAGAATTCAATCCGCTAGGGTATGAACACTTTGAGCGAATCCGTACTAAGCTCACTGAGGTAATGATGAGGCGACCCAAAAGCGGTGCATCCCCATGGATTGCCTGCAACACTCTTGTGGAGCAGATGCAAGACCCAGAGGAGTATTACCACACTCGTGTCCTCCAGAACACTCGACGCTTCCTGCTCCGTGCTCAGAATGCTGAAGTTGACACCTTTCTGCAAGCGATGCATGAACATGACGGCCGCTTTAATACTATCCATGGACCGGTTGGGGTACTTAAGCGTACACTAAACAGGTTGGGATGGACGACAACCCCTGACGGTCACGTCAACACCGACAGATTGATCCGCATCAACCTCATTAGCACAACCTGGCCCTTAATGCGTAGACTTTTACGTAAATCCTGGCTTAAATTTGCCACATCCAAAGCTGCACACCGTAAAGAGACCGCAGGTGACTCTGCCTTTGACAGGGTTGCAACCGCGCGTACAATTGCGACGCTACCGGTTGATCTCCAGCACACTGCGTGTCTGCAAATTGCCGGGGGATACCAGTCAGATGCCAGGCACAGTGGATCCCCGACAACGAAGGACTCTGCGCCTTATGTGGCCAGAACGCGCCATTCAGGCACATCTTATTTGAGTGTGCCCAGATGCATGACGTCTACTCTGCAGAGGGTAAATACCAGACTGATCTTGACGCACGACTGTCGGCATGGAGTGTTGTTATGTGCCGGGGCAGCATCGAACAATGCACTGAGCATTTCCGTCAGATGCGGGCAACGCGACGCATTCCAGATTGTTTCCAAATTGTAGCAACTGCGCAGTGCAGCAGTGAACAATCCGTCCCTCGAGCCGAACTAGAAGCGGCCGTTACTGCTCTTGAGGCCTATCCAGGCGCAACTGTGCACACAGACTGTGAGAGCGTTGTGAAAATTTGGGAAAGTACACGACTTAAATTGTGCAATGTGCTCCTTGGCAACAGCAGCAATGCTGACCTAATAAAACGCCTCCTGGCAGTTGTGCAATGCCCAGGCCAAAACGTTGTCAAGGTAAAAGCGCACATCGACCCATTCGGATGTACTGATGATTGGACAGGCTTCCTGCAGCTTGGTAATCAGATCGCAGATGAAGCCGCCAAGGCCGCTTTACGTGCGATTCCCAGTGATTTGACAGAAGCTGCACGGAAAATCTTTACTGCTAACAAGGCTGTAAAAATCAAACTTGAAGAAGCACTCAGTTACACCGCTAAGGTTACCATTACATACTTGCAAAAGTGCCAGGCCAAAGCTGACGAAGAAGCAGGACTTGAACCGAACCAAGACCAAACGCAGAAGTTGCTATGTTGGAAACCACAAGCCGTTAAGTGCTTCGAGATCGATGTGCCAGACGAAGATTTCACCTACTACACATGGGGCACAGCCTACGCGCAATCCTTGTGCAAGTGGTTGAAAACCCTTCAATGGCCGACCGGTAAGCACCCTAACGACCCCGGCATAACAATACTAGAACTTCTGGTAAATTGGATGATTTGCTCGGGAATGGAGCAGCCTGCTGTTGTCCCACACGGAGGAAAGGGACCCTACGCCATCCAGACAAGTCAGCAGAACCCTGTGGTTGCCCTACTGCCATACTCATGGCCGAAACGTGTTATCGCATTTGACATGGCTCTCAGGCAATTGCAGAAGCTTGTCACGGGAAGCATTATGCCTTGGGAACAAAAGGCTGATGTGAAGTGTTTAATGAAATTTGGTCCAAAGAAACCACAGAAGGGGTTTGTTCGTCGGCCGATTCTAACCTTTGCATCGGAGACTCTGCAAAGCATCAAAAAGGGTTTTGAACATGGATGTGAATTCAAACTCGAGCACAACTTCAGGGATATGCTCGAAATTCCGCTCACATGCCACGTCCAGATGACACCGGATGAACTTACAGAGCAACCTTTTGAAAGGTTTAGGAGGCGCAGATAGCGCCATAGTGTGACCGTAAAGAAATACTTGTTTGCAGAGCTGCCTTTAGTGCAATCAGTAGTAGGTACTGGTCCAGAGCTTTCTGCAGCAAGTGCTGGCCCAATCATGAGCCATTTTATGGTCCACGCCGGGCATCCTTTTCCCGGTCACTGTTTATTTCTTCGCCTGATTGGATCGGAGTTGCCTGCGTTATGCTATGTCCGGGTTCTCCCAGATCCCGGACCACTTGCATCATCAAGTGCATCCGCATGTTACATGCGGTCTTCTTTTGGCTTCCCTCGCACTGCCGGAATACGGCAATACTTGTGGATTTAACATTTGGAGCCAGATGAAGTGCAGTGCAAACACTTTACCGGCCATTGTGGTACAGATAGCGCTTATACGTGACCGTAAAGAAATTGCTTGCAACCAGGTCGACGGTGCTTGTATATAGCTTTTGCACCTTGACCTGCCTCTCCAAGGAATACGCTTGTAGGGCCACTGCATCAGTTTTCTGCACGACTCGGACACCCTCTTGGCCAAATAGGACCTGGTTTGTCCTCTAGTGTGTGCATCCACGGGTTACCCAGATCCCGTACCCTGTGCCTCGGCTACACGCCAACTCTTGTGATGCCGAATGCGGCAAACTCGACGGTGCTTGTACATAGCTTGAGCGCACCAAACCTTCAAAGGCATACCCTTGAAGACCACCGGCCGCTGGCCACTGGTGTTTCACCTTGTTTTCTTTTCTGGTTATTTTCTCGTCCCCTGCAATAGTCAGGCGGACGAGGCGACGGGCTGGACCCCAATGAACAGTCGCTTCCTGCTCGCGGGCTGGGGAGGGGCTGAATGGAAAGCGTGTGCGGAACCACCGAAGCATCTGCGGCTCGTTGCGGGGCTCTATGGACATCATCTTATACCAGCACGCTTGCGCCCGCCGTCAGCCGGTCGTAGGCCGACTGCCTCTCCAGCATGCGCATGGCGCGCTCGCTCGGCCGAGGCGCTTCTTCGGGCTCGGGCCGCACCTCGGGCTCGGGCCGTACCTCGCTGTGTACCTCGGGCTGTACCTCGGGCTCTGGCCGTACCTCGGGCTCTAACTGTGCCTCGGGCTCGGGCGCTGTCTTGGGCGCTGCCTTGGGCTTGGGCGCTGCCTTGGGCTTGGGCGCTGCCTTGGGCATGGGTGCTGCCTTGGGTGCTGCCTTGGGCATGGGTGCTGCTTTGGGGGCTTGGGTGCTGCCTTGGGTGCTGCCTTGGGCGCTGGGCATGGGTGCTGCCTTGGCCATGGGTGCTGCCTTGGGCTTCTTGGGCCGGAAGGGACTGGCTGTGTGGGCAGGTCTGGGGGCCCTCCTCTTGGGTATGGGTGGGGAGCCGAAAAAGTACGCTGGGTCGGTGGGTAGGTCTGGGATCGTTTTTGCTCTTCGGCAGGGGCAGCTCAGGCGGCTTGGGCTTGTTCTTGCTGCCCGGGGGCCTGCCTCTTGGCCTTGGCGCCGGCTGCGCTTGCTTCATCGGTTTTTTAATAGGAAATATATTGTTTTAAAGACCTTCGTGGGATTAGACGTGATCCAAAAACAGCACGAACGACAAGGATGAGCCCCTCAGTCGGACGACTTGCCCTTCCAGGTCAGTCAGCCGGAAGCGCAGGTGTCTCAGGGTCTTGTAGACGGCCAGCCTGGCGTCGCTCTGCAGGTGCAGGGACTCTCCCAGGTCGACCTCGAAGTCGCTGTCCGAGCCGGCCACCCTCTTGCGGCTGTCCACGTAGATGGTCATCCTTTGCTTTAGGAAACCGCTGGGAGCGGCGCTCAGCTTCCTGGGCCAGAAGCTGTTCGCCAGCTCCACTCTGATCAACGCGAGGTGTGAGAACATCTCCTGCTGCACTTCCGTCGCAGCCGTCCAGTCCCCCATCATCCGTCGAACGGTTAGCTCTCAGGCATCCAAGACAAATAGGTTGAACAGTCGACCCAAATCGGCGCACATCGTCAGGTGATGCGACGTGCTGATCGCAGTAGTCCTCCTTGCATATAAGACATGTCTGAAGACCACGCCTCCCTCCTCTTCCTCTGCATGTGCGGCAGCGGGGAAACTGATCGCTGCATTTGAAACATGAGTTGCAATCATGATCAAAACAGTCCTCACAAACGGATTTGCCGCAGCTTCGGCCCTGCCAGAAGCGGGGGCAGACGGTGATGAAGGAGGTGGTCCAGAAGGAGGAGGCGGGGGAGGTCTCACAGAGTCAGCGGCGCGAGCAGCACGAGGAGGAGAACCTCTATGAATTCGCCCTTGGACTAAGGAATCTGTGTGTCCCCAGACTTCTCCCTGGATCCCGCTCCGGCGCCCGATGCAATGCCACCACTTGGGGATGCATAGGCAGCAGGAGGTCGTTCCCTCAATTCGGCCAATTGCATGTTGATCTCGTTGACCCGCAACACTAGTTTCATGAACTGCGCCTGCATGTCTTTCGGATTGGGGCCTTGACTTCTGTCGTGAAAGTCCTTGACACATCTAGCAATACGGGACAATTGAAGCTTGTGCTCCTCATGTTTCTGAGAATGCTCGTTGAGGGCTCCAGACATCCGGTCACTAAATTGTTTCAGGTCAGTGGCTGGGACAAGGTGTTGAATGTACGTTTCGACGTTCCCGCGAATGGTTCTTTCCCTTGCGATGGTCCCTTCCATGTCAACGACACTGCGAGAGTTCGCCTCGACCTCATTGTTGATCCTTCGAATCTCAGCCTCAAGGGCCCCGATCAAGGAGCTGAACCTTGATGTTCAAGGGGTTCGGCTTGCTCGCGGAGTCCAGCGGCAGAGACGATGACTGAGTTGGATCTCTCATCATACATCTTGAAGCGCTCATTCGTCTCCTTCTCGCTCCGAGCGATCCATTCATGGAATTCACGGAACTTGGCCTCGTGTTTCGAGAACGTTCCGGCGACGGCACAAAATGATGACTCCAACTTTCTCTCGAAGGTGTCAATGCGGTTGTTGATCTTTTTGATCTCGCCAACGCATGCGCTGATATCATCCCTGCACGAACGGATCTCAGTTCTGCATCCCTGGATTTCAGCCTTGCACCCCCTGATCTCGTTGTGGATCGCGAGAAGTAATCGCTGAAGCTCAGAGGCGACGGGATGACCTGCGCTCGCGGAGCTAGCAGGTGCCGGACGGCTGTTACTGTTAGCGTCACTAGCTCCCTGACCACCCTCATTCCTGTCGGGAGTGCAGCCCGGAGTTCCGATTTGAAAGAAGGTGGGAACGACGGGGTTGACAGTTGGTGGATTCGATGGGAGTCCTCCATTTCCAGGGACGGCGGTATCAGACCGCTGTCGTCGATTCCTGGGCGTAGCAATGATCCCGTCATCAAGCCCAGACCCTGCCGAGTGGATAGGGACGTCAACAGGATCGTGATGAGCAGGAGGAAGGGATCGCAATCGAAGGGCAGCTTCGCGTCTCTCAGGTGACTCGGAGCTCCTTTTCGTGGCCCGTGAGTCAGTGCCAGTATGTCCCGACGGAAGGCCAAGAGATGATGATCCACGCAGCTGATCTCGCTCATGATCAAGCTGGGTAAGATCAAGCCGTTGAGCGACATCGTCAGTGATGGGCTTCGGCGAGAGAACCTTGGCAACGCGGCTCGGTGGGAGCGACGTTGTGCGCGTCTCAGGCGTAATCTCAGCCTCGTCGATGACATCGAGAATTCCATGGATGGTCTCATCATCCTCATTTCCTCTCCTGGGCGGCTGATGAAACGGGATGTCGAGAAGATCAAAGGGAGTGGATCCAAAACCAGTTGAATCCTGTTCGGATCCACCACTGGCATGATGGCTGGACTGCTCCTCGAGGCCATCTGGGGCGGACTCTTTTCGAGTCGAACGCCGATTGAAGGCCGCGAAGAGACCAGCATGGGTTCTCGATGAGGTGGAGGACGGATTTGGGCCTGCTGTTTCGCGGCCCGCATCCGATTCACGAGTACCTGAGGTTGGGCTTGGCGGATTTGAGCCTGCGTTGTAGCGGCTCGCATCCCGATCTCGGGTACCTGAGGATGGTAGTGGATTTCATGTGCACACGTAAGCACACACATGTGCACAGGGAACACGCACACGTGCACTGCACACGTAAACACACACATTTATGTGAACACAGAAACACAGACACACACGAGCATTCATCTGATAACAAGCACGTGTTCTCCTGGAACACAAACACGTGTCTAGTTGGAACACAGAAGTGTGTACACGTGAACACACAAACGAATATGTGCACCCGGAACACACACTCACATGCGTTCATCTAAAAACAACCATGTACTCACCTGCAACACAAACACGTGCCCAATTGGAACACACATGTGTGTACACGTGAACACGCACATGTGTATACGTGGAACACACATAGTGTGCACAAGTAAACACACAGCCATGTGCACGCGGAGCAAACCCACACACATACACACACACGCGCGTTCATCTGATAACATACATGTGTTCTCCTGGAACACAAACACGTGTCCAGTTGGAACGCACATGTGCGCACACGTGAAAACACAAATGTGTACACGTGGAACACACACATGCGTACGCGTGAACACACGTACATGTCATGCGGAGCACACGTGATAACAAACATGTGTTCTCCTGGAGCACATACACGTGTCCAGTTGGAACGCACAGGTGTGCACACGTGAACACACACACGTGGACCACGCATATGTGCACATGCGTACACGTGAACACACACATAAATGTGCATTCGCACACACGTGCTTTCATCTGATAACACGTGTCCAGTTGCAACGCACATGTGCGCACACGTGAACACACAAATGTCTACACGAGGAACACGCATATGTGCACACGTGAACACACATATGTGCACACGTGGAACACACATATGTGCACACGCAAACACACACATGCGTGTTCGTCTGATAACAAACATGTGTTCCTGGAACACACACACACATGCGTACACCTGGAACACATATGCGTGTATGTCTGGAAAGCACTTTTCTGTTCACCTGCAACACATACACGCGCTAACTTGGAACTGGCATTTGTGTTCACGCGCAACACTGGTGTTTAACCAGAACAAACTTCTGTGCTGACTTGTAACACACACATGTGTACACATGGAACACACGTATGTCCACATGTGGGGGAACATGTGCAACGCAATTGTGCAGCACACATGCGTTCACCTGGACAACAAAGATGTGTTCACATAGAGTTTACATTCTCTGCACGCCTGTGCGACACATAAATCAAGTTCCCGAAGCCGGCTGTGAGGCGCTATTCCATGGGGCTCTGCCTTGGACAACGCTTGTGCTTTATATGCGTGTTCCAAGTAGGAAAATCATGTTCGCGTGCGATCAATCTGGCAATTTTTTGCAACACGTTGCTAGCGCGCGAGCCTGCTGCTGCTGCTACTACTGCTAATACTATCAGTATCGGGTGCGTCTCCAGCATTTGCAGGCTTCATCTTAGCAAAAGCTTCCGGCGCATTGCGCTTCTTTCTCGCTTGGCTGCACAATGTCTTTCGTATCGAGCAATCTGTTACTCTTCGTGTCGATTCAGTAAAGCATTTGCATTCGCCTTCTTGCCAGTCTCCCGATTGTCCAGCAAATCGCATTCCATGGAAATTGCATGCGAGGAGGGCGGAAGCAAATTTGCATTGAGCGTAACTGGGAACCGGTCACAGCTGACCACTGTGCTGGCGCCTTGCTAGCGCGCGGCTAGCGCGGCTTCGCCGTATTTTTTTGGAGTCTCGGTGACCATCTGCGTGCATTTGACAAATTAAGGCCACGTAAGATGCAGGTAAACGTGCGCGCTGGCTTCAAGGACTAAGTAAGAACTGCAACATTACACCCTTGAAAGCCACACAAAGCCAATCGCAGCAACCCACGTGCCAACTCTTGGAAACCAAGATCACCAAAAATCGTGTTCACTTGGAACGCGCCGATGTGGTCAGCTGGAACACACCAAGAACACACAATCATTCACTTGAAGCACTCATGCGTGCATCCGCAGCATGCTGCCTGCGGCTTGATCAAGCGCACGCGCGCGCTCAGACACGCATTTCTGAGACTCAAACACAAATGCTTGCCCGCGGAATACACCGCACATGAATCCGTGACACCCGACCAAGTAAAGGGAGACAAAGGGAGACACATGAATCCGTCCACCCACAGAGCCGTGCCAGGCATCCAGGCTGGCAAACAAGAAGAAGGAGACCCAGAGAGCCGTGCCAGGCATCCAGGCTCGCAACTGGGGCCAAATAAAGGGAGACAAAGGGAGACAAATGAATCCGTCCACTCACAAAGCCGTGCCAGGCATCCAGGCTCGGAGACAACAAGAGACAAATGAAGGGAGACAAAGGGAGACAAATTGGCAAATGAACCCGCCACCCAGAAAGCCGTGCCAGGCAACCGAAGGGAGACAAATGAATGCCAGGCTGGAAACGCTCAAAAAGCTGTGCCAGGCACCCAGGCTATGGCTTGGCAATAGGCGAGTCACTTTAAATGAATTTAGAACCCCTCACAGAAAACTGTTTGAGGAAAAACAAAAGGTGATCGACATGGGTGAGTGTGACATCTAAGAGTTTGACTTGGAGGTGGGCCCAAACCAACAACATAAGAAAAAGCAAAGGTGATCAACGTGAGAAAGTCTGCTATCTAAGAAATTGACTTGGAGGTGGGCCCAAACCAACAACATGAGAACAAAGAAAGGTGATCGACATGGGAAAGTATGACATCTAAGCATTTGACCTGAACGTGGGCCCAAACCAGCAACACGCCAAACATGCGATCGACATGGGGGAGTACGACATCTAAGAGGTGGGCCCAAACCAACAACATGAGAAAAAATAAAGGTGATCGACGTGGGGAAGTCTGACATCTAAGACTTTGAGTCGGAGGTGGGCCCAAACCAACCCCATGAGAAAAAAAGAAAGGTGATCGACATGGGGGAGTATGACATTTAAGAAATTGACTTGGAGGTGGGCCCAAAGCAGCACATGGGAAAGTATGACATCTAAGAGTTTGACTTGGAGGCCCCAACCAACAACATAAGAACTAGACCACGGTTGGCCCGAAAGCAGAACATCGCAAGCGAGGTCGGCCCAACGCTGCAGGATGCGTTCTTTTTCCCTACACTTCGTGAAGCAAGCGCGAGACAGCACCAGGCAAGGTGCTCTGCGCAAACTGGTCGGTGCAAGTTGGTCTGCGCAAGTTGCTCTACGCAAGTTGCACTGTGCAAGTTGCTCTGCGCAAGTTGCTCCGCGCAAGTTGCTCCGGCAAGTTGGTCCCTGCAAGTGGCTCCCTGCAAGTTGCTCTGTGCAAATTGCGCTCCCTGCAAGTTGCTCTGTGCAAGCTGCTCTGTGCAAGTTGCTCTGTGCAAGTTGCTCTGCGTAAGTTGCTCTGCGCAAGTTGCTCTAGGCAAGGCGCTCTGCGCAAACTGGTCGGTGCAAGTTGGTCTGCGCAAGTTGCTCTGTGCAACTTGCTCTGCGCAAGTTGCTCTGCGCAAGTTGCTTTAAAATGCAAGTTGCATCTTGCGACGCCCGCCCGCGGACCAGGGAGGAATCGAACCCGCGACCCGCCGGTTCCGGGAGCAGGCGCGCGAACCACGAGACAACTCCCGAGGACCAGTTCGAACAACAAAAGTCGCAAAAAACCTCGAGTTTTTGCACCTCGACCACGCCGATCCCCGCAGAGGGTCGCGCGAGCACCGCAGAAATCGCAAAAAACCATGGGTTTTTGCACCTCGACCACGCCGATCCCCGCAGAGGGTCGCGCGAGCAGGTTAGAAATCGCAAAAAACCATGGGTTTTTGCACCTCGACCACGCCGATCCCCGCAGAGGGTCGCGCGAGCAGGATAGAAATCGCAAAAAACCATGGGTTTTTGCACCTCGACCACGCCGATCCCCGCAGAGGGTCGCGCGAGCAGGACAGAAATCGCAAAAAACCATGGGTTTTTGCACCTCGACCACGCCGATCCCCGCAGAGGGTCGCGCGAGCACCGCAGAAATCGCAAAAAAACCATGGGTTTTTGCACCTCGACCACGCCGATCCCCGCAGAGGGTCGATTTTCGTGTAGTGTCGTCGGCACTACCCCGCCGCCCTAAGAAGAGATTTTAACTCCTCGCAAGTCAATTGCACTTGACTCCTTGCACTTGCTTGCACTCAAGGAGTCATTGCAAGCAGTCATTGCAAGGAGTCATTGCAAGGAGTCATTGCAAGGAGTCATGCAAGGAGTCATTGCAAGGAGTCATTGCATCATTGCAAGAGTCAAGGAGCTGCAAAGCCAAGTGCATGGGTCAAGTGCAAGTCGCAAGTGCACGGAGTTAAGTGCAAGTTGCAAGTGCATGGAGTCAAGTGCAAGTTGCAAGTGCAAGGAGTCAAGTGCAAGTTGCAATCCTTGCAATGACTCCTTGCAATGACTCCTTGCAATGACTCCTTGCAATGACTCCTTGCAATGACTCCTTGCAATGACTCCTTGACTCCTTGACTCCTTGACTCCTTGCAATGACCTCCTCCTTGCCATGACTCCTTGCAATGACTCCTTGCAATGACTCCTTGCAATGACTCCTTGCAATGACTCCTTGCAATGACTCCTTGCAATGACTCCTTGCAATGACTCCTTGCAATGACTTGCAATGACTCCTTGCAATGACTCCTTGTAATGACTCTCATGAGAACAACTCAAGTGAACCCAGCGGAAGAACCCTTCGCCATGCTTTCGGGAAAAAAAGAAAGGTAATCGACGTAAGAAAGGATGACATCTAAGACTTTGACTTGGAGGCGGGCCCAAACCAGCAACATGAGAAAAAGGAAAGGCGATCAACGTGAGAAACTATGCCATCTAAGAGTTTGACTTGGGGGTGGGCCCAAACCAGCAACATGAGAGCAAAGAAAGGTGATCGACATGAGGAAGAATGACATCTAAGCATTTGACCTGGAGGTGAGCCCAAACCAGCAACATGAAACAAATACGATCGACATTGGGGAGTATGACATCTAAGAGGTGGGCCCAAACCAACAACATGAGAAAAGAGACAGGTGATCGACATGGGGAAGTCTGACATCTAAGACTTTGACTTGGAGGTGGGCCCAAACCAACAGCATGAGCAAAAGAGAAAGGTGATGGACATGGCGAATTATGACATCTAAGAATTTTAATCCGAGGTGGGCCCAAACCAACAACATGAAAAAGAAGAAGGGCGATCGACGTTGGGAAGTATGAAATCCAGGGAGTTGACTTGGAGGTAGGCCCAAACCAACACCATGGAAAACAAGGAAGGTGATCGACATGGGCAAGTTTGACATCTAAGAATTTGAGTGGAGGCGGGCCCAAGGCAACTACATGAGATAAAAAAAGGTGATCGACATGGGCAAGTACGACATGTGAGAATTTGACTTGGAGGTGGGCCCAAACCAACACCATGAGAAAAAAGAAAAGGTGATCGACATGGGGAAGTATGCCATCTAAGAAATTGACTTGGAGGTGGGCCCAAAGCAACGCATGGGGAAGTATGACATCTAAGAGTTTGACTTGGAGGTGCGCCCAAACCAACAACATAATAAGAAAAACGGAAAGGTGACCGACATGGGCAAGTATGACATCAAAGAACTGGACTTGGAGGTGGGCCCAAACCAACACTATGAGGAAAAAACAGAAACTTGATCGACACGGGGAAGTAGGACATCAAAGAACTTGACTTGGAGGTGGGCCCAAACGAACACTATGAAAAAAACTGATCGACATGGGAAAGCATGACATCAAATAATTTGACTTGGAGGTGGGCCCAATCCAACACCGTCAGAAAAAAGACAGGTGATTGACATGGGAAAGTATGACATCTAAGACTTTGAGTCGGAGGTGGGCCCAAAACGACAACACGAGGAAAACAGGTGATCAACATGGGGAAGTATGACATCAAAGAATTTGACTTGGAGGTGGGCCCAAATGGACAACATGGAAACAAAGGGCGTGGAGGTTGGGAAGCATGACATCTAAGGATTTGACTTGGAGGTGGGGCCAAACCAACACCATGGAAAACAAGGAAGGTGATCGACATGGGGCAGTATGACATCTAGGATTTGACTTGAAATGGGCCCAAACCAACAACATAAGAAAAACAAAAGTGATCGACATGGGGAAGTATGACATCCATCGACGTGACTTGGAGGTGGGCCCAGCCCAACAAAATGAAATTACTTCGTTTCGAGCAATCCCCACCCTCCACACTCACGAGCTTACGAGCGTTACAACCAATTCCTCCGCATCCTAGGCAGGACACTTGGCGGGGTCCGCTGGCGAGTTGCTCTGGCGGGATACTGGGTGGGGCGTGGTGAAGAAGCATCGCAAACGTGGAGTCCAACATAAAATCTAAGAACCCCTGGGGAAAAAAGAAGGGTGATCGACATGGGGAAGTATGACATCTAAGAACTTGACTTGGAGGTGGGCCCAAACCAACGGCCCCAACAGCTGGAAGCTTTGGGGTCTCAGCGCAGATAAGCTCCGGGGTGGTCCGGGGCGGCCTTGAGGCAAGGTTCCATGAGGGTCTGAAATGTTGGCTTTGAGCAAATCAGATCACGTTGCTGCGTGGCTCACGGTGCAGCAGAGTAAGCGCTTGGCATTGCTGTCCACGAGGTTTCCACAGGTTCTGCAAGAGCTATGGCGCAGCCCGGAGGAAAGGTTCAAACAAAGTTTTACGCTGAGTTAATATGGGTGGCTGGGGTTGCACCACGGGACCATCGGGCCCCGAGCGGGCCCCGAAAGCACCCGTCGGGCCCCAATCGGGCCAATCGAGCCGCGCCCCGATCGGGGCCCCACCAGTCGAGCCCCGTCAACTGTGCCAGTTGTCAGGCCGCATCCAAAGGAAAACCAGCGTTAAGCTAACATGGGTGGCTGGGGTTGCATTACGGCCCCATCGGGCCCCGATCGGGCCGATTGCACAGTCGGGCCGTCACGGGCGCCACGCTGACGATCGCCGGGGCGGCCTCCGCGGGCCCGCTGGACTGCGAGAGCCTGGACTGCACCTTCACGGCCACGAGCGGAGTGTCGACGGGCAGCGTGGTGTGCGGCGACGTGACAAGCTCAGGCACGGTCTCCGCGCCGCAGCTCTTCGCGTCCAACACGCTCACCGTGACCAACACCTCCGACTTCTCGGACGATCTCTTCTTGACGAGCAGGCCCCGATTGCAGTGTCGGGCCCTGATCGGGCCTCGATTGCGCCGTCGGGCCCCAACTCTTAGCTTTGCTTTATAGAGTTACAAGGCGGCATCATCAGCAACACTGGCGGGTATGGTGCTGTTGGGGATATCGCCTGAGCTGTTTTTCCCCCGATAGCATCGCGAAGGGTTCTAACTTAAGCAGCCTAGCTTACGCAGCCTGACTTACTCAAACTGACTTACGCAGCCTGACCTACGCAGCGTGACTCACGCAGCCTGACTTACGCAGCCTGACTTACGCAGCCTAACTTACGCAGCCTGACTTACGCAGCCTGACTTACCCAGCCGAAGCTCGCAGCCTTTAATGCTATCTTCTTTCTTAACCGGGGGCGGGTCTGGCGGGCGCTGGCGGGATGAACCCTCTGCGGGGATCGTGCGTGTCGGAGCGCTCTCGCTGTGGCGCCGTGCACTTTTCTACGTCGCCGACGAACCCTCTGCGGAGACTATGCGCGTCGGATCGGTCTCGCTGTGGTGCCGTGCAAATTTGCACGCTGGCCGGCGAACCCTCTGCGGGGATCGTGCGTGTCGGATCGCTCTCGCTGTGGCGCCGTGCGAATAAAACTAGAGGACGATTTGCCCGAAAGCATTTTTCCCCAGGTGCTCATCCAGCTGCGGAGACACCTTTTTACATCGCTGGGGCGAGTGTGTCTGCACGCGGCGATGCTCAATGTGTATGGTCACATGAGAGGTAACATGGCAGTGCTGCGCAAGTTGCTCTGCGCCAGTTGCGCATGCGCTCTGTGCAAGTTGGTCTGTGCAAGTTGCTCTGCGCAAGTGCTTTGTGCAAGTGACTCTGCGCAAGTTGTTCTGCGCAAGTGGTTCCGGAGCTGTGGGAATGTACTTCGCGTTCTATTTGTGTACTTAAAAGTTGTGATTTTCCAGCCGGAGCTGCGGGAGGGTGCTCCGCGTACTACGTTTGTACTTAAAAGTTGCGATTTTCCAGCCGGAGCTGCGGGAGCACGCTCCGCATACTACTACGTCTGTACTTAAAACTTGCGATTTTCCAGCCGGAGCTGCAGGAGCACGCTCCGCGCACTACGTTTGTACTTAAAAGCTGCGAATTTCAAGCCGGAGCTGCCGCGGACCAGGGGGGAATCGAACCCGCGACCGCGGGATTGCGAAAGCAGGCGCGCAAACCACGAGACAACTTTCCAAAGGCCATTTTGCGAGCAACAACATCGCACGGCGCCACAGCCAGAGCGCTTCGACACAAGAATTCGCACGGCGCCACAGCGAGAGCGCTTCGACACGCACGGGGTTCATCCGGAATCCGCAAAAACCTCGAGTTTTTGCACCTCGACCACGCCGATCTCCGCAGAGGGTCGCGGGAATGTCAAAAAATGCAAAAAACCTCGAGTTTTTGCACCTCGACCATGCCGATCTCCGCAGAGGGTCGTGCGGGACTATCAAAAAACTCAAAAAACCTCGATCGAGTTTTTGCACCTCGACCACGCCGATCTCCGCAGACGAGTTTTTGCACCTCGACCACGCCGATCTCCGCAGAGGCTCGCATTCCCGATCGTCGGCAACATCCCCACCCCCCGCCTTAAAAGAGATTCTTAATGATTCTTAATACCGAGCTCTTTCTCTTTCTTTCCCGCGCGTCAAGTACTTAACCTAACTTACTTAACCTAGCTTACACAGCTGCTAACGCCGAGCCTCGACACCTAGCTTACCTTAGCTCTATGCACCTGGCTCGATGCACTTCGCTCTTTGCGCTTGGCTCTGTGCACTTGGCTCCTTGCACCTCGCTCTTTGCACTTCGCTCTGAGCACTTGGCTCTATGCGCTTGGCTCTTTGCACTTGGCTCTGCGCAAGTAACTCTATGCTGGTGACTCCATGGTGCCTCTGTGCAAGGGATCGTGCGTGTCGGAGCGCTCTCGCTGTGGCGCCGTGCGAATTTCTACGTCGCCGACGAACCCTCTGCGGAGATTGTGCGTGTCGGATTGCTCTCGCTGTGGCGCCGTGCGAATTAACTTCGCCGACCCCTGTGCGGAGATTCTGCGTGTCGGATCGCTCTCGCTGTGGCGCCGTGCGAACTCAAAGCTCGCCGACGAACCCTGTGCGGAGATTATGCGTGTCGGAGCGCTCTCGCTGTGGCGCCGTGCGAATTTTCAACGTCGCCGACGAACCCTCTGCGGAGATTACGCGTGTCGAATCGCTCTCGCTGTGGCGCCGTGCGAATTGTCACCTGCGGAGATTGTGCGTGTCGGATCGCTCTCGCTGTGGCGCCGTGCGAATTGTCAACTTCGCCGACGAACCCTCTGCGGAGATTGTGCGTGTCGGATCGCTCTCGCTGTGGCGCCGTGCGAATTTTCTACGTGGCCGACGAGCCCTCTGCAGAGATTGTGCGTGTCGGATCGCTCTCGCTGTGGCGCCGTGCGAATTTCAACTCTCGCCGACGAACCCCCTGCGGAGATTATGCGTGTCGGAGCGCTCTCGCTGTGGTTTTCTTTAAAATTAAGTACAACGCAAAGTACACTCCCGCAGCTCCGGCTTGCAAAAACGGAGGGAGGGGGAGAAAGAGAGAAAGAGAGAAAGAGAGAAAGAGAGAGAGAGAGAGAGAGAAAAAGAGAGAAAGAGAGAGAGAGAGAGAGAGAAAGAGAGAAACAAAGAAAGAAAGAGAGAAACAAAGAGAAAGAGAGAAAGAGAGAGAGAGAGAAGCAGTGTATATGTATACAACATCATAGATATACCCCAACATTATGCATCACCTTTCTCACACACGCTTTCGGGATGACCGGTGTCTAGTTACTAGCGCCGGCTTTTTACTAGCCCCGGCTCAGCACAAGGCCTCCCCCATGTGGCTCTGAAGAGGTTGGCTGGGAACCCTTGCTTCGCTCTCAAATTGGGGGCAACAGGCGGTATTCTTTGGGAACAGGTTGGTGGGCCGCATCCCCAGCATCCCCAGCATCACTCGGACTAGGGCTGCCAATTGCGGCAACTCAGATGTTGCTTCGGGCCGGCTTTGGGCGAGCGGCGGGCTTGCTGAGGCCAACCTGGAGCCTCCAAGTCGGCCCAGAACCATCGACTGATCAAGCCCTTCCTACGGGGCCACACTTGCACAATCGGCAAGAGGTGACAACACAAGGTGATAACACATGGACGAGTTTGGGAAGCGAGCCCAAATCGGCACAAAAAGTACAATAAAAGTGCAACACGCCGTGCCGTGCAAGACTTGCCTTTGAAAAGCGGTCCATAATGAGGGCGGGTCTTGGGGGGTTCATTTGGGCTTTGTAAAGGGCTGATATCCCGTTGGCTTGGAGCTGATTTGCGCGAGGTGCGCGGCCCGGTTTTTGCACTAGCCTTTGGGCTGCTTTAGGGACGTGGTTGCGCAAGTTTTGGGCTGGTTTGGGGCCCCACAACCAATCCCAAAGCAGCCCGAAAATTGCATAACCACGCCCTGAAGCAGCCCAAAGGCAAGTGCAAAAACCGGGCCGCACACCTCGCACAAATCAGCTCCAAGCCAACCCAAACCGACAGAAAGTCAACCTTAAACCCTCGCAACATCATCCTGGATATCAACCCTTTACAAAACCTAAATCAACCAGCCCCCTGGGCGGGGCTAAGCCCCGAGCCGGGGCTAGTAAAAAAACTAGAGGACGATTGGCCCGAAAGCATTTTTTCCCACGTGATCCAGTCGCGGAGACACCTTTTTACATCGCTGCGGCGAGCGTGTCTGCACGCGGCGACGCTCAATGTGTATGGTCACATGAGAGCTCCATCTCATCGTCCTACGAGAGGAAACATGGCAGTGCTGGATCCCACATATTTACATCCGTTAAAACAAGAAGAGTGAAGCTCGTACAGCTCGAAACGAACTACAAGCACAAGGAAAAGCCACGAATAGCAAAGCTTACACGGCGGCCACAGTTTCTGCAAAGCACGCTCGCGCAACTTAGCTCTGTGCAAGATGGCTCTGCGCAGCTTGGCTCTGTGAAAGTTGGCTCTACGCAAGCTACTTTTCGCGAGTGGCTCTGCGCAACTGGCTCAGTGCAAGTTGGCTCTGCACGAGTCTGCTCGGCGCAATGTGCTTTGCACGAACTGCGCCGCGCGATTTCTCACGAAAGTGGTCTGCGCAAGCTGCATTGTTCCAGGCTGCTGCGCGCAAGTTGCTCTCTGCAAGCTGCTGCACGGAAGTGCTCTGTGCAAGTTGCTCTGCACAAGTGCTCTGAGCAAGTTGCTCTGCGCAAGTGCTCTGCGCCTGCTCCGTGCAAGCGCTTTGCGCATGTGCTCTGTGCAAGTTGGTCTGTGCAAGTTGCTCTGCGCAAGTGCTTTGTGCAAGTGCTCTGTGCAAGTTGCTCTGCGCAAGTTGCTTTGTGCAAGTGACTCTGCGCAAGTTGCTCTGCGCAAGTGCTTCCGGAGCTGTGGGAATGTACTTCGCGTTCTATTTTTGTACTTGAAAGTTGCGATTTTCCAGCCGGAGCTGCGGGAGTGTGCTCCGCGTACTACGTTTGTACTTAAAAGTTGCGATTTTCCAGCCGGAGCTGCGGGAGCACGCTCCGCATACTACTACGTCTGTACTTAAAACTTGCGATTTTCCAGCCGGAGCTGCAGGAGCACGCTCCGCATACTACGTTTGTATTTAAAAGCTGCGATTTTCAAGCCGGAGCTGCCGCGGACCAGGGGGGAATCGAACCCGCGACCGCGGGATTGCGAAAGCAGGCGCAAACCACGAGACAACTTCCAAAGGCCATTTCGCGAGCAACAAAATCGCATGGCGCCACAGCGAGAGCGCTTCGACACGCACCATCTCCGCACAAAGTTCGCCGAGACTAAGAAGAAATCGCACAGCACCACAGCGAGAGCGCTTCGACACGCACGTTCTCCGCAGAGGGTTCATCCGGGAATGTCAAAAACGCACAAAACCTCGAGTTTTTGCACCTCGACTACGCCGATCTCCGCAGAGGGTCGCATTCCCGATCGTCGGCAACATCCCCACCCCCCGCCTTAAAAGAGATTCGAAATACCGAGCTCTTTCTCTTTCTTTCCCGCGCGTTAAGTACTTAACCTAACTTAGTTAACCTAGCTTACACAGCTGCTAACGCTGAGCCTCTACACCTAGCTTAGCTTCGCTCTATGCACCTAGCTCTATGCACTTGGCTCTATGCACCTGGCTCGATGCACTTCGCTCTTTGCACTTGGCTCTGTGCACTTAGCTCTGTGCACTTGGCTCCTTGCACCTCGCTCTTGGCACTTGGCTCTGAGAACTTGGCTCTATGCGCTTGGCTCTTTGCACTTGGCTCTGCGCAAGTAACTCTATGCTCCATGCTGGTGACTCTGCGCAAGTATCTCCATGCTGGTATCTCCATGCTGGTGACTCTGCGCAAGTATCTCCATGCTGGTAACTCTGTGCAAGCTACTCTGTGCTAGTAACTCTGCGCGAGTATCTCCATGCTTGTATCTCCATGCTGGTGACTCTGTGCAAGCTACTCTGCGCAAGTTGACCAAGAGCTCCTGGTATCTCCATGTTGGTGACTCTGTGCAAGCTACTCTGCGCAAGTTGACCAAGAGCCCCGCACGGAAGAACCCTTCGCAATGCTTTCATGAAAAACACCGGTTCCAACGTCCCAAACCAACAACATGAGAAACACAAAGGCGATCAACGTTGGGAAGTATGACATCTAAGAATTTGACGTGGAGGTGGGCCCAAACCAACAACATGAAATAAAATAAAGGTGATCGACATGGGAAATCTAAGAATTTGACTTGGAGGTGGGCCCAAACCAACCAAGAAGGTGATCGACACGGGGAAGTATGACATCTAAGAAACTGACTTGTGGGTGGGACATGTAAAATTTGGATTTGGAGGTGGGCCAAAAACAGCAACATGAGAAAAGAAAAGCGATCGACATAGGGAAGTAGGACATCTAGGAGTTTGACTTGGAGGTGGGCCCAAACCAACTACATGAGATAAAAGAAAGGTGATCAACATGAGCAAGTACGACATGTGAGAATTTGACTTGGAGGTGGGCCCGAACCAGCAACATTAGAAAAAAAAGAAAAGGTGATCAACATGGGGAAGTAGGACATCTAGCAATTTGACTTGGAGGTGGGCCCAAACCAAGAATATGAGAACAAAGAAAGGTGATCGACGGGAGAAAGTATGCCATCTAAGAATTTGACTTGGAGGTGTGCACAAACCAGCAACATAAGAAAAAATAACAGCTATCAACATGGGGAAGTAGGACATCTAGGAATTTGATTTGAAGGTGGGCCCAAACCAACAACATAAGAAAAAGAATGGTGATCGACGGGACAAAGTATGCCATCTAAGAATTTGACTTGGAGGTGTGCACAAACCAGCAACATAAGAAAAAAGAACAGCTATCGACATGGGGAAGTACGACATCTAGGAATTTGACTTGGAGGTGGGCACATGAGAAAAAAGGAAAGGTGATCGACATGGGGGGGTATGACCTCTGAGAATTTGACTTGGAGGGTGTGCACAAACCAACAACATGAGAAAAAAGGAAAGGTGATCGACATGGGGGAGTATGACCTCTGAGAATTTGACTTGGAGGTGGGCCCAAACCAACAACATGAGAAAAAAGGAAAGGTGATCGACATGGGGGAGTATGACCTCTGAGAATTTGACTTGGAGGTGGGCCAAAACCAGCATGAGAAAGAAGAGAAGTGTTTAACACGAGGAACTATGACATCCAAGGAGTTGACTTGGAGGTGGGCCCAAAAGCAACAAAATGATAAAGACAATAAGTGTTTAACATGAGGAAATAATTATGACATGTAAGAATTTGACTTGGAGGTGGGCCCAAAACAACAACATGAGAAAGAACAGAAGTGTTCAACGTGGGGAAGCAGGATATCCAATTCTTAGTGGGCCCAAAACAACAACATGATACAGAAGGGAAGTGTTCAACTGTGGGAAATGATGACATGTAAGAATGGGATGCAAAGGCCATTTATTTTCACCACAAGCAAACAAGTTTGTACAAAAAACAAAAAACAGAGAGTCTCATCCGAGACGTGGCTATCTCCATTCTGGGTCCGGGCTACCGGCAACTTTCCTCCCTGATCGCGATCATGGGATCTATCGCGCCTTTGCACTTCTGCAATGCGGCTGCGGACTTCCTTCAACTCCGCAGAGCTGCGCCGCAGCTCCTCTTGCGACCTGCGCGCGCGCACGCGAAGTCGCAATGGGAGTCCTGATCCCCGGCCGTCGGGCACGGAGCTGCGCCGCGGCCAGGCTGGCCTCAGCGAAACGAAGCGACAGCACCGCCTTCGCCCATCGCGCTGGCCTTGACGCGGCGCAGAGAATGCGACTCGGAGGCCTCCTCACCGACGCCGTGTTCCAATGTCCAACGATGTTCCGTACATTTTGCGTGACATGTGGAGTTGCGCCTGGAGAAATGATGGCACCGTGCTGGCCTGCACCTTGCTGAAAAGGCAAGCAGCACCTCATCTCCTGAAATTCTGCCAGCCTTCGCCCTGCCCAGCTGGCTGGAAAGCTCCTTTTCTCGAGCCTGGCAACTAGATGACTGCATGCCAGAATGACTACGGCAGGACAGTTTGCAAAGTTTACACATGCCCGCCGGCCTGCAACACGTCCAACGCGCCCTCCTCCTCTGCCTCCTTTTCCTTCAGAACGGCAGCAAGGTGGCCGACACATGGCTTGTTGCTGTCCTGGATGGAGGCCAAGGCTTGCCTCAGCCTGGAAACTTCTGCGCCTGAGCCACGCTGAAAACTGTGGGCTCATGCCCATCTTTGCAGTCTGCATTTGCTGTCGAAGCGCTTGTCTGCTCCAAGGTGTCCTCCAAATCGGGTTGTGGCATACGGCTTGGCACGAGAATCCCGTCCTGCTGGACGGCCCGCACTGCGGAGAGAGAAACCTTTTGTGCAAGTTCTGGTCAGGGCAAAGGGCAAAAGGTGCAACAAATGCACAGTCGAAAGCTGAGGGCAACGCTTCATTGGGCGCTGCAAGCACTGCAGGCCCCTCCAGAAGACCCACGACCTGCAGGACATAGGCCCGTGCCGAGGCCCTCCCTGCGGCATGCATTATCTCGCCCAAGCGGCAGTGAGCACCCGGAGAAAGGCCCTGGCGCAGCTGCAGTGCGATTCAGCGAGTCGACAACAAGACTCTAAGACGTCTAAGACGCAACGTTCTAAGACGTAACGTCTTGGAACGTCTTGGCCGACTTCCGCACTTCCGGCCTGTGAACGCCGTGCGCCATGGCCCCGGCCGGGCCCCCACTTAGGCCGGGAGACTTGCAAAAGCCCCAAGCGGTGCGAATGTGCGAAACAAATTAAGCAAAGCTGCAAATTGTCCCGGTTCGCTCTCTTTTATGCACTGGCACTTTGCCTTGGATGCTATGGGGCTATGGGGGGTGGCAGTTGAATGCTTCTGCATGCATCATGCCACTGTCTGGATCTTCCTCCAGGCACCTTTGATGTTTCCGCTGGCCATCGTCTCAGGTTGATATTCGAGGGTCCTTGCACATCACATCAGGCCGTCACGAGTTCTGAGCATGGCCTCCAAAGCCCGAACTTCAGTAATACCCGACCCGGCTTGAATCATCTAATTATGCCGGTCGCCGCGCTAGTGCTTGCATGGCAGCCGCGAGCCGAGAAAAATCTTGTCGAAATCCTTCCAGCGCCTCCTTGCACTGAGGAAGTGACCCAAAAAGTGCAAACGTCAATGCATTTGCCGTTGTCAGGGAGGTGCTGCCTAGGCACGCGGAGACCCTTCATCTCCTGCCGCATGCCAGCGACGTCACCGGCAATGCTCAAAAGTGCCTGCCACATGCACCAACCATTTCAATTCCGCGCGGCACTTGCGTGCCTTCTTTCCATCTTGGGAACTGTCCGGCTCAGGGTGGTCCTGGCCAGCAAACCGACAAGCTCGCCACGCAAAAAGCCCAAACGACTGTCACAACTGTTCCTTGGGCACAGGACTTGGCGCTTGCAGGTGTTCGCCCTGATCTCCCTGCAAGTGTTCCTCGGCTGGCTTGGCGTTACCCATCACGACTCCAAAGGATTCATCACATGGTCGACATGCCCTCTCAAAGTGCTTGGCGTCGCCTTGCTTGTCGGGTTCGAGACTCTCCTTTTGCCCACATTTTCCCCAGTGTGCAAGTGCACGCGTACACGCAGAGGCAAATCTTGGTCAAGCGGCTGCAAGTTCCTCTGACCTTGGCGTCTCACAATCGATTCACGGCATGTCATCTGAAGCTGCTTCCCCAGTCTCAGCAGCGGTAAGGTTGAACTCACTAAGGTTTTTAGGGGCGTGGCCGATGAAAAAAATCCCTCGGGCGCCCGAATGTCGAAGACTCTGCGAGCATCGCGTGCAGGTCCAAACCAGAGTTCCCAGGCCAAAGTGCCAGGCCTGCGATCGCGGGATAGACTGGTGAAGCCCGGCATTTGTCTATTTCGATTATTTCAATTACACAGAACTTGTTGAATTCACAGTGCGCTGTCCTGCGAGCCGCAGGGACGTTGTGGGAGCCAAATCCAGCGTGGCCACGCAGTGCCACTCACAACGCCGTCCCCAGTGGTGTGGTGGAGCCAACGTCCAGACTTGGACCTCGCTGCTGCTGTGCGACCCGTGCACGACCAAGGCGCCTCGGTGCTCACCGTTCCGGCCCACAGCCAGCAGCTCACCAAAGGCTTCCCTCTCCGCGCCGCACGTCAAGCGCAGCCCGGAACCCTGCACAAGAAGCCCACAGGCAAGTCAAGTGACCACACCCTTTTCAGCAATCATGGAAGCATGTACTTATTCTGTGGTGACGAAAAGAGTCCTTGGAAAGAGTCAGAGTCGGATTCTTGCGTCGCCTTTTTGCGGGAACCTTTTTGGGCTGATTTTACGGGGAAACCAATGGGCTTCCCTGCTTAGAGACGACCCGGCGCCGTCACTTCGTGGGGCTTTGGGCCACAGAGCCAAAGAGCCTCGGCAGCCTCGTCGAGAATCATGGGAGCTGATGACTTGTTTTCTGCAAACATGGAAGCTGAATGGTGGAACGCCCAACAAATAATGCGCGTGTGTGGATGTGGAAGTTGGTCCGAACAGCCAACCAGGAGCATGCTTTCCTTACATGGAGCCCGCGCGTGTTTAGGGATTAGAGTTCAGGCCAGGGGCTTCGGGAAGTGAACGGGGAACCGACCAAGCTATGTTCAACCCCCAAAGAGGGTGCTCCGACAAGAAAGCAGTATCCATGATTGTTGTACCTGAGCTGCATTCTAGATACAAAGCGACCAAGCATAGCTTCAAATGCGGCTGGAGTACAGAAGAAGCCGAAGTGGAATCGGAGCACTTGAGGGGCAGTACGTATCTCTGGCAGGGCACCACTTGCAGACCCATGAAGCTTGCAACATCGGGCATGTTCTGATTGAACGACGAGTCGTTGAGCCGCAAGTCGGAAGGCCCGTCTTGTGGATTTTCAATCTCTTGTACCAGCATCCTTCGTGGAGCACTTGGGGCGCTTTGCCCAGGCAAAAGCAGCCGTGGCTGGCTTCCTGCTCGCTGGTCGATTCGGCACAAAAAAGTGTTGGCATGCGCTGCCTGAATGTCCATGCACTCGCCTGCACACAAAAGATGCCGTGAGTGTCTCGGCGCACCGTCTCCAGATCCGTGTTCCCAGGCAAAACAAGTCAGCTGGCCCTTTCCACCCACCAGGAGCTGCGAGCCATCATTGGACCAGCACAAGCAGGAACACGGAAAACTCAGATTGAGTGAGAGCAGCTGCTCCAGCTGCTCCAACCTGGGACCGTCTTGGCCAGCCCGCACTGCTATCAACAGCACGCGGTCGGCAAGTAAAACCGTCAGGATGTCGATCAGCGAGTCGCAGTATTTGGCGCACCGCGGCAGCTCGGAGCTCCAAGAAATCGCCTTGGCGGTGCCCGCGGATGCGTCGCCCAGATGGCGGTAGACAGAGGCTGAGGGCTGCCACACAGCGACGGAGGCGGCGCCGTCGGCCACCTCCAAAGAAGCGAAGACCCGCAGCCGGGGCGCCAGCAGCAGCTGCCGCGGGTTCCGTAGTGCTACCCCGTCAGGGGACAGAGGCCGCGCCTGGCACCTCCCGGCCTCGTAGTGGCAGAGGTGCAGAAGCTTCGCCTTCGTATCGAAAAGCAGGAACTGCGAGACCTCACATACTGGAAGCGACCCCGCCAGCAAATTGCAAAGCGGCCGGGGGGTGTAGCAGCCCCAAAACGCATCGACATCCTGGGCATCCATTGCTCTAAGCCAGCTGGTGCTATCAAGCTGGTTCAACTGAACCGACGGCGACCCTTGCGGCAAGGAGCAAGGGAGTAAGAAACAAAACCTGATCTATTTACTGACAGCACCGCAAATCCCACACACACACACACGTGCACACGCCACCCATGCCCAAGTCAGACAAGTGCTGGCGCCAAACAATGTGTGCCTTCCCCTGCCCGGGAAGGGCCCGGGAAGGGCCCGGGAAGCTCAGTTGTTGAGTTGTTTTCGCTTTCAACGGCACCGTGGCATGGCACACGGCCATGAGACACTTGATGCAGACAGCTCCGCAGAGCCTGGCGGCTCGCAAGCGTCTCGTGCCCCGTGAGAGAGCAAAGCCTTGTAGCTCAGCTTCTGCATGGCTTCCATCCAGAAAACCTCACGCCAAACGAAGCTGACGAATCCCAGGGTCCATCCGAAGCTTGAGCTGAGGGGCGGCCTGGGATTAAGGGCCGCTGCCGCGCGAGGTTGTGGACATGCTTCGAGGCGCCATCGTTCAGCAACACCTGGCCTCAGTTTCCCAAGTTCCTGAGCCAAATGTGGAAGGAGGAACGAGGTTTCTGAGGCAAATGCGATCATCCAACCTCAGGCACAGCCGGAACTCAGAGGTTTCTCGAGCTTCAAAGTGGAAGCCAAAAGGGCTGCTTGAAGGCCGAGGGACCGCGTAATCAAGGATCCATAGGCCTGGTGACGTTGCATGGGCAAGCCGTCCCTGGTTTGTAGATAGATCCTCGCTTTGGTGCAGGCCGCACAAAGAATGGCCCGTCTGTCCGACAGTTGCCAGCCAAAGTGCAGCTTCTGGATTGTGTTGAACTTGCGGACTTGCATTGGGGCATCTGAGAACTTGATAGCATCCGAGGCCGAGTTAACATTGCAGTCCTTGGGTCTGCAAGCCCTGAAGGCCGGGCTGCCAAGGCTACCTTCCACAATGTGTTCTGACATCTTCAATGCAACGGCTGAGCAGGGGCGAGGATCAGAGACTCGCCACAACACCAGGCTCTCCGCCTCCAGCGCCGACCGGAAAACCCCAGCTCGACAGTCAAAGTGAGCCACGATGATCTCATCGAGCGCTAGGCCTTGGCCAACTCACAGGCGCAACCTTCCTCCCCTCAAAAATGTCCAACACAAGGGGCAGAAGGGGCAGAAGGGGCAGAAGGGGCAGAAGGGGCAGAAGGGGCAGAAGGGGCAGAAGGGGCAGAAGGGCCAGAAGGGGCAGAAGGGGCAGAAGGGGCAGAAGGGCCAGAAGGGGCAGAAGGGGCAGAAGGGGCAGAAGGGGCAGAAGGGGCAGAAGGGGCAAGGGGCAGAAGGGGCAGAAGGGGCAGAAGGGGCAGAAGGGGCAGAAGGGGCAGAAGGGGCAGAAGGGGCAGAAGGGGCAGAAGGGGCAGAAGGGGCAGAAGGGGCAGAAGGGGCAGAAGGGGCAGAAGGGGCAGAAGGGGCAGAAGGGGCAGAAGGGGCAGAAGGGGCAGAAGAGCCAGAAGGGGCAGAAGGGCCAGAAGGAGCAGAAGGCAGAAGGGGCAGAAGGCAGAAGGAGCAGAAGGGGCAGAAGGGGCGGAAGGGCCAGAAGGGCCAGAAGGAGCAGAAGGGGCAGAAGGTGCAGAAGGGGCAGAAGGGGCAGAAGGAGCAGAAGGGGCAGAAGGGGCAGAAGGGGCAGAAGGGGCAGAAGGGGCAAAAGGGGCAGAAGGGGCAGAAGGGGCAGAAGGGGCAGAAGGGGCAGAAGGGGCAGAAGGGGCAGAAGGGGCAGAAGGGGCAGAAGGGGCAGAAGGGCAGAAAGGGCAGAAGGGGCCAGAAGGGGCAGAAGGGGCAGAAGAAGGGGCAGAAGGCAGAAGGGGAAACGGGGCAGAAGGACAGAAGGGGCAGAAGGTCAGAAGGGGCAGAAGGGCCAGAAGGGGCAGAAGGGGCAGAAGGAGCAGAAGGGGCAGAAGGGGAAGGCAGAAGTGGCAAGAAGAAGAGGGGCAGAAGGGGCAGAAGGTGCAGAAGGGGCAGAAGGAGCAGAGAAGGGGCAGAAGGGGCAGAAGGGGCAGAAGGGGCAGAAGGGGCAGAAGGGGGCAGAAGGGGCAGAAGGGCAGAAGGGGGGGCCAGAAGGGGCAGGGGCAGAAGGGGCAGAAGGGGCAGAAGGGGAAGGCAGAAGGGGCAGAAGGAGAAGGGGCAGAAGGGGCAGAAGGGGCAGAAGGGGCAGAAGGGGCAGAAGGGGCAGAAGGGGCAGAAGGAGCAGAAGGGGCAGAAGGGGCAGAGGGGCAGAAGGGCCAGAAGGGGCAGAAGGGGCAGAAGGGGCAGAAGGAGCAGAAGGAGCAGAAAGGGCAGAAGTGCCAGAAGTGCCAGAAGGGGCAGAAGGGGCAGAAGGGGCAGAAGGGGCAGAAGGAGCAGAAGGGGCAGAAGGGGCAGAAGGGGCAGAAGGGGCAGAAGGGGCAGAAGGGGCAGAAGGGGCAGAAGGGGCAGAAGGGGCAGAAGGGGCAGAAGGGCCAGAAGGGCCAGAAGGGGCAGAAGGGGCAGATGGAGCAGAAGGGGCAGAAGGGGCAGAAGGGGCAGAAGGGGCAGAAGAGCCAGAAGGGGCAGAAGGGCCAGAAGGGGCAGAAGGAGCAGAAGGGGCAGAAGGGGCAGAAGGAGCAGAAGGGGCAAAGGGGCAGAAGGGGCAGAAGGGGCAGAAGGGGCAGAAGGGCCAGAAGGGGCAGAAGGGGCAGAAGGGGCAGAAAGGGGCAGAAGGGGCAGAAGGAGCAGAAGGGGCAGAAGGGGCAGAAGGGGCAGAAGGGGCAGAAGGGGCAGAAGGGGCAGAAGGGGCAGAAGGGGCAGAAGGGCCAGAAGGGGCAGAAGGGCCAGAAGGGGCAGAAGGGGCAGAAGGGGCAGAAGTCGCAGTTGCTGAGCTGCCCCTGTCGGCCGCCAGCTCCACCAGCAGGCGGTTGCAGGTTGCGCTGGCAATGCCTGGACGAAATGCCTATGGCTGGAACAACAACAAGCATTGCTGAGTTGCTGAGTTGCAGGTTGCTTGGCTTCTAAGGCTTTTGTCAAGATGCTGGCAGCCAAGCTGATCCAGGAGGATAATGAACCACCAAAAGCTCGTGGGCCAGGCGGCACTAGAACAGTCATCTCGTCACCTGAGTGCCAAAAGCAAGAACAATGAGACCAAACAGAAAAAAGGCTTCAAAGAAGGCTTCAGCCAGGAAGCTATGGGTGTAGCCCAAGACCCCACCAAATTCACACATCACCTTACACGTGTGCAGTTCCAAGTGCCAAGGGCCAGTACATGCCCTCAGATTTGACAGTATGCATGCTTCGCATGCTTCGGGTTTGGGAGTCGGAAGGCTTTCGCGCCAACTCGGAAGCTTGGCGCCGTACTGCCCTGCAGCTTGCCACCATGGCCTCGGCAATCTCCCGGCGAAAGCCCCGCGCTAGGATGCCAGAGCTCTTCAGGCGATCCATCAGGGTACCCCAGCCTGAGACAGGTCATGACAGGTCTCACGTCGCACCCCGCAACTGAAAACAAAGAAGCAAGTCAAGAATCGGAAAAAGTGTACTCAGGGGGCTCTGGATCCAAGCGGCAACAGCCATCAAGGCGCAGCGAGATCCAAGCATCGCTGGGCAGGTCGTGAGGATATTCCTCATAAGCTTTCCTCAAGCGAGACAAGCTGACAGCATTTTGGGTATGCCATCTCAGCCAGCTCTGCAAAGACAAGACTCAAAAGCTTGCCCAGGTGTGTCCAGCGCCTCTTCGCGATGAGCGGCCCAAGCTCGTGGTCGTGGACTTCATGATGCTTCCTGATGCACAAGGCTACAAAAGCCGGTGAGAGCATCACGCTCCGAAGTGGCAAGGCGGGAAGCTTCAAGGGGCATGGTAGAGCCAGGACTCTGCGGATGCTTATTCTTGAGCTCCTTCCGGATCTCCAGCGCAAAAGCTCGCAGGCTCTCAGGCAGGCTCTCAGGCAGGCTCTCTGGCCCCGCCCTCAGCGTGCGTGCGGCGCTGGCCCCGGCAACAAAGCCCACCGCACGGCTCGTTCGCCTCGCCCTCGCTCGAATCGGATCCAAAGGCACAGCCACACCAGGTACACGAGGTACACGAGGTGCACGAGGTGCACGAGCTACACGACCAGCGTGCCAAATCCCGAATGGCGCAAGGTCCATGGCGTGCGCATGTGTCTGATCTGCCTGCCATGCTAGATACGCGCTAGTGCATGATTTAGGCAAAATTCACGCCTCGAAAAAGTTACCAAGTTTTCCCGACATGGTTCAAGTTTTGGCCGGCATGTCCGCTGTTGTGGTCGCTTTGCTTGGCCCTCATGTCAATGCGTGCAGCTGAGGTGACAATGCACCATGCTCAAGCCCGAAGATTACAACAACAAGGATGAAACGGTGGAAAGGGAAGGCATCTGCAATCCGAAGGCCAACAAGGCAAGGGAAACCAGCACGGTGTCAACGCACCTATCCCTTTCTGTCCCTTGCTTTCCTTTGCTTTTCCTTGCCCGTTCTCTTCTTCCCTTGATGTTTTTTTTGCGGTCACCCCCCCCCCCGCGCCCTGCACCTCCCCCCCCCCACAACGCCCTGTCACATTTTGACCACAACCCCAGCAAAAAAGTCGCTTTCCGTCATCACATCAGGTGGGCCACCAATATCACAATGTCACCACCTTCGCACTCCTAGATGCAAATCAATCAATCGCGTCAGGCTGCAGAGTCACGGGTGTGGGCCATGGGGTCGCCAACTCAAAACGCGCATGCCTGCAGCACCGCGCATAGGTGAATTCTGCATCCCAGCAGGCAGGATTGCCAGCTGGCGTTGGGAAGCAGCAGTCCTCTCACATCCAGAAAAACAGGAAGTCTGATCATGTCCGCTTTCGAAAACGGCTCGACGTCCTCGTATCTGAAGCCGCTGACCCAGCAAGCAGGGTCGGTGCAAAGGCCATACTCTCGCCGGAGTTGCAGCAGCTGGTCCTCCACTTCCTGCGAAATATGGCACATCGAGCAGGTCAAGTCAAACTCGAGCTTTCAATCGGCGCGCACCCCGACGCGCTCCTGCATTTGAAGCTCGAGGTGCCGAAGCCGCTGCGGGCCACAAGCCTTATCTTACTGGGAGCTGTCCGGAGCTGTCTGCACCTTTCTCCTTCCCATGCCCAGGTGCCGAAGGCTCGGAAGGCGTTGGAGGCACAGGCGCTGGAGGCGCCGGAGGCGCTGCTGGGGCCTGAGCGGAAAGCCCAGCTGTGGCCGCAGGCACGGCCGCAGGCATGGCCGGTACTCCAGGCACTTCAGGCACTTCAGTCCTTGGCGTTGCAGCCTCTCCTTTCGCCTTTTCCGGTCACTTCTTGTTGGACCAAAGTCAATAGTTGCCCAGCCAAGTTTCAGCGAGCAGGGCCACTGCAGCCCTTACCACGCCAAGCAACAACTTACACTGCATCCGTAGGGGAAACTTCAGAATGTGCCAAATGCCTCACACTGGGGCGAGCTGCCAGCTTGCCCCAGAATGGGAACTGGATGAGCTTCCGTGCTCAGCACGAACTGATCCAAAGGCAGAACGGTATCTGACGAGAAAAGCCTGGCCGCTCAAATCTGCAGTCACGTCTTGTCGGCATGCTCTAAAGCCGAGGAGCAGAAACAAATACTTCAGAGTCTCCTAACTTGCGCGAGAGCAACCCAAGCTGCAACCGGCCGAGATGCCATGCCACACAACTCTAGAAGCAAGCAGCACGGAGAGCAAGCAAGCAAGCCAGCAAGCCAGCAAGCCAGCAAGCCAGCAAGCCAGCAAGCCAGCCAGCCAGCCAGCCAGCAAGCAGGCAAGCAGGCAAGCAGGCAAGGCAAGGCAAGGCGGCGGCAAGGAGGCAAGCAGGCAAGGCAAGGCAAGGCGGCAAGGAGGCAAGGAGGCAAGCAGGCAAGCAGGCAAGCAGGCAAGCAGGCAAGCAGGCAAGCAGGCAAGCAGGCAGGCAGGCAGGCAGGCAGGCAGGCAGGCAGGCAGGCAGGCAGGCAGGCAGCTTACGGGTCGAGATTTAATTTGGGAATGTTTTTTTGGATTTGTGTTTTCCGTCCTGGCTACAAAAATGCTGCAATTTACAGCATGTTCTTGCGAAATGTGCGTATGTTGCGCTAGTCCGTCAACATCATCAGCATCGTTTTCAACATCCCCCGCATGTCCAGCCAACATGCCCAGCATCACCATCAAAGCGAGGCCTTGGCTTCCTGCATCTTCAGCATCATCAGTTCCTCTGCGGAGGATTCAAATACGCTAATCCCTGTAAAACACATAAAACGCATGATGATTGAAAAAGTGATGATTCAATTAGGGGTGCATTTTAATCTCTGCCCAAAATCAAAAATTGTAGTGGGGGGTTTGAGTGGGGGGGCGGCAGCCCTCAAGGTGATCAAAGAGTGATGATTCAATTGGGCGCAAAATCTAAAAAGCAGTGGGGGGGTTGGCCCCCCATGATGATTGAAAAAGTGATGATTCAATTAGGGGTGCATTTTAATCTCTGCCCAAAATCAACAAAGTAGTGGGGGGTTCGGGGAAAAAATTGCAAAAGTAGGGGGCCTGGGGGGTGGTCTGTTGATGGTCCCCTGTTATGTTTTTTATATTCATCTCAAACCTATTAACCACCTTATTCGTTTTTAAACGAGGGTTTTTAGGGAGCTTATATATCGTTTTCGTTAAGGTAATCATTTGGGTAAATTGTCGCCTTGTTCATTGTTGGGCTGGGGGCCGACATTTTTTCATTTGAAAGAGTTGGCCCTTTTAGTAGTTATCAAGTTCTGGGGTGTTGGGGGTGCATTTGTTTTGTTAGTATTTTTCTCACTAATTTTCATTTATAGGTTAAAAGTTCAGTATAATTATAACATATAAGGTTGTTAGATGTTATAATTACATTATGGTTATACATTGAAAATAATTTAACTATTCTCTGTAACCAAAAAAATTGAAAAATGTAGATTTTATACCTTTGATATCATATTGGCTTTTCTTGTTGTCAATGTCATTCTTCATGTTCTTAACTATATCGCTTAAAACGCTATCAATGTTATTTTCATTTACTTCATCATACTTACTTAATAGAGTGAAGATTTCATCTTCCTCATCTTCCTCATCTTCCTCATCTTCCTCATCTTCCTCATCTTCTTCATAATTTCTTGCCTTTATATCTATCGCAATTGTTAATTTCGCTTTAAAGTCTAATTTGTCTTCCACTTCCACTTCTACATACATCAAGCTCAATAACCGTTCTTTTTGGTTTTTGACTAACTGTTCCAAACTTTCTATTTTAAATGGTAATTGTCTTTTAATATGATAACCATTTCCAAATATGTTTTCTTCCTCATACTATATTCTAGTCCATATGTTTCTATTTTGTATCTGTTTTGAATTCTTTTCAAGGCTTCATTATGACAACTTTTAATTTTTATATATTCAGGTTGACCATATTTAAAGGATATAATATTACTCAATACTTCAACAGACAAATTATTAATTTCCGTTTTTAATACTAAACCCTCAGGTAAGTTAGTCAAATTATCAACCATAAAATTGTTTTCCATCATTTTACCCTCGCTCATTTTTCTCTTAATATATAAGGTAATATTTCTTTAAGTAGTTTTGGCTACGGGTTGCTGGTCGGCTGGTCTGGGCTTCAGGTTTAATTTAAATGTCTTAACCTTCTTGCTAGATTATAAAAACTATGTTTAATCATATTATAATTAAATAATATCATTAAACTAAATCACTCACGCTTTCCATTCACCTATTCCATCCCACCAGAATTCAATAATAATTCGCATCTGTCCATCTACTAGACTGTCTTCTTTGTTTAGTTTCCGTATCGCTCCTGATAAGATATTGTGGTTCATAATCATTGCATGGTGAGTATGTCGGGCACCTCACAAATCACAAGAACATTGCTGTGACTGACTTTTTGGAGACCTACGCCACCACCTTTGTTCAGTCCCGTTCTGGCGATTTGACCTATGATAATGATAGGTTTGCTGAAGCGGTGAAAACCACCATTGCCTACAGAAAGGGAATTCGCAGGGCTTCAGAGGTTGCCAATGCTCAACCCAATGAGGTGGAAGACAACTCCACCCGCTGTGTCTTGATGTAGGGCGATTGATGGGAAAGACTCTTCAAAATCAGCACTCATTCGTTTCCAAGGGTTTTTGGTTTCCAAAACCCAAAACCACTGGTTTCCAAAACCCAAAACCAACGGTTTTTGGTTTCCAAAACCCAAAACCACCTGTCAGAAGGCACCTCCCTCGGCGACTACAAGGTATCGGGCGGGTAGGTTTTAACAAGTATATCACTAATCAAATCAGTAGGAATTTTGTATAACTCATCTTGTTTATGTTTAATGTATCCATCACCCCAACTATCCTTTCTACCACAAGGCAACCGTTGAGCAGTTTCTAAATGTTTCCCATTCCTAATTTTCCCACAATCCCTATTACATAACGGTCTAGGTTTCCAAGTTGTTATGTTAGTCCAAAGCCTAGTCCTTTTCCTGTAATTCATTCCGTATTTACAATAATCCACATCATAGTAGTTTAAACCACTCATAAACGGTTGTTCCTTTAAAAATCCAGTCTGCGGATTTTCTATTAACCAGTATGTCGGTTTGAAATAATCTATAATTTCAAGGGTTTTTAAAACGATACTGTTAGCATAATCTATTTTTAGTTTTAGCACGACTGTATTCGGTACAAGGAGGAGATGCCCAAATCACATCAAAATCATTGACACCAAACTCTGTATAATCCCAACTCAAAATATCAGTATTGATATTGACACTAAAACTCAAATCCCGAGCAACACGACCAACCGAGCCTGTCCCGCCAAACATCTCTAATAATTTCATTCTTATTAAACATATTTAGATTAAAAGTTATTGCTGTAAAATTCAATATGTTTTATTGTTCTTTCATGCTCTGCCTTACCATCTCTTCTGATGATTGACCCACAACAACAAGTATATCTTTGCTTTCGTTGTTGTAGTCTAGCATCTCTGTTTAAAGTGTGCCGCTTTCTGTCATATTCAAGGATTTTTTCTCTGTTGTCTTCTTTGTATTCACTAAGCGTTCTACCTGCAATATGTTTGTTCAAGTCAGGTTTGTATTCCCGTATAATTTCACCTTCTCTTTTAGATAGTTCTTCCCGATTATTACAACTACAGTTTTCAATAAGTTCTGTATAATAAATATCTACAGCTAGCTCGTTCATGGAGCGATACACCTTATATGAATTTGCTCTCGGGTTTCTTGTTGCCTTTCTATGTTGTGCCATTCTTTCGCTTAGTTTCTGTGTTGTGCTTCCAATGTAGATACTGTTATTTTTTGAATTTCTATCTATGTAAATTTTCCCTTTTGAGTAGTCCTTATGGTTTCTTCTGTCTTTGATGCTGGTTTCCATCGTGTTATATGTTGTTTTATGGTGCTTTATGTTTAAATATATGTCAGGGTTATTTTATCCTATAATGCCCATAAGGCGGTGAAGTGAAAGCATTAATATAAAACCTTTTATTTTCATAATTACTCTGACTTTGCTTTACTTGAGACATTGAAAATAATTGATGGTTGCGACTACGAATAAAGTTATATGTTATTTCATGCTTTTTGTTTTGAAATAATGCTTCGTGGTAGTTTTGGTAAGTCAGTTCTTTTTCACTTTGTGTTTCACTACACCTTTTGATTTCTTATGTTCATCATCCTCACCGTGAATTGTGAAGGCATAAGCTTTAGGTTTTAATCCGAATTTAGTAATGATTGTTCCATTCACTTCGTCCTAAAAATTCCTAAGACCTTTTTATTAGTTTTGTCATGACATGGATGCTCAACAGGATAGTCGCTAAAATCCATGTGTTGCTTTATATCATTGAAATCCTTATAGACATCATCAGTCATTGTTTGAATTACATAACTGTCAGTATCGGTATAAACCAGTTTTATGTTTTCATTATACTTTTCTTTCAATACATCATAGTAAAACTGATACATATGTAATTTGCTTAAATCTAAAATGCTCATTCCCAGGAAAATCGGTTTATCCAATTTCAGTTTCGCTTTAGTTTTTTCAACTCCTACCAGATTTTCATTTATAATAAATCTGTTTTTGAATGTTGGATTATTAACACATTTTTCATATCTTACCTCATTATCAACTAATTCAAAATCCATATGGTTTCGCTTGTCTTCCATAGTTTTTCCGTACACCGCGTTATTCATTAATTTGAATAAATCTTTCTCAAAATCGCTTTTGGCTTCTTTCCTTTTACCAGTGTTGAAGTCAATCCACGGTTTCAACCATGCCCTCTGTTGAAATTTTATTATCCTATGGACTTTACCCATTTTCATTCCCATTTTCAAATAATACTGTAAAGTCTTGATATGAACCACATATTTTTCTTTATCCTTTAGATTTAATATTAACTTACTTGTTTTCTCGTCCTTGGGGCGTTTACCATCATAATATATGTTGAAGACTTGCTTTTGATAGTCGGAAAGCATATTCACATTTACATTCATTATTTCAGGCGCTAGTGGATAGTCGGAGTGGAAGTCGTGCAATGTTTCGGGATATTCCAAATCAACTTCCATAATATAACCAAACTCATCGTTTTCATTCCAATTTTCAACACTGGGCGTTTTCTTTGCCCACTTGATATTTTTTAGCGGTAACTTCTGGGACATTGCTAAACCATACAAGTTATTAGCATCCAAGTAACTAATATAATTTGATGGCTTGTTCTCATCATATGCTTCCCCCATGTACTTATTATTTGCCACTGCTAATTTATGACTTACCTGACACATTCCTCCTCTCATTCCCTTTTCAACCATCTCAAACATTTCTTGGTCATGCAATTGTTCTATTTCAACACCAGTTTTTAGAAGCATCGCGTCCCATGCGAAATTTGGCAACGTATAATAATGAGCGGGGTCTAAACCGTAGTATTCCATACACAAGTCTCTGAAGTTTCCAAATACATCGGTCAATAGTAAAACATCAGTTCTTAAATACAGGTTGTGATACTGTCCGAGTGTTCTAATCCCGAAGTGCTTCCATACTTTCAATGCCCTTTCATAATCTTTATCACTTACATGTTCTTCACTCAATTTACTGTAAAACGCTTCTTTCGGTGGTAAAGCCCTTTCCTTAAATCTTTCAAAATCATCAAAGTAGTCATAAGGATAAATACCCTTATCGGTCAATAAATCCAAATCTTCATCGGTTTTAACATACGGGTTTCTATCGCTGTATCTGAAATTGTTCTTCCAATTCCCACGCTTTTTAGCATCCTCATATTTACTCAACTTCACCAACTTATCCAACGAAGACGATAAGAAACTGAAACTGTCCTTGAAACAAAGATTTTTAAAACCAAAGGTTATAAACTTTTCGCTGTTCTGAGCGATACATTCTATTTTAGAATCTATTTTAGAATTCTTGTTCAGTTCGTGAGCCTTGTTGATGATCAAGTGGGCATCATAGTTTTTAAGGTTATGAAGAAACACAGGGATTTTATAATATCTCATACTAAATCGTAGATTGCAGTCCTCGTGGGCGCAACCTCTATACTGTCCCGTAAAGTGGCAATGGTCCCAACACTTCTTTTCACCTTCCTCAAATTTGTTTCCGCAAATGAAGCAGTTAGTGGCATTATTGAAGTCCTCCCGGTCCTCCTCGGTTTCAATGCGGTCTTTGACCTCCTTCATTTTCTCAAAAACATCCCATTTCACTTTATGCATTCTTTTTACAAACACATCCATACAATCTTCACCTCTGTATAAGTAAGGCTCACTACTTCCGGTTATAGCATTGACTACATTAATCATAAAACCACACGGACGATGATTTTGATAAGATGTAGTTTTAGCTTTTGCCGATTTGCTTTTAACATCAATGGCACAGTTAAACATTCAAAGTCGGCATAGATTACGAATGGAGCTTTAAGTTTCTTGAAATGGTTTTTGAATGCTATTGTTTCACCTGCTTCTGGCATTTCTATTTTTTGACCCTCAACTGCTAGACATCCCTGTTCTTCGTGTTTCTTTAAAAGTTCTTCGGTCTTGAAACCATGTGAGCAGGTTCTACAGTGATACTTCTTCGCCTTCATCTTGTTAGTCTGACTACTCATTAACTTATCATAATTTTTGATATAAGCGTAATGCGATTTAACATCATCAGTCAATTTAATCAAATCGATTTCGTGTTGTGCTTGTGGGTTGTTGCTTCTTTTGTATAATAAAATAGTTTTACTATTCGTATCGGGGTTTATGTAATAAACATTGACCGATATGTGTTTGTTCTGTTCTTCAAATAGTTCAATCTCATCATTACCTACTGGAAAGTCTATTCCGTCCCATTTGATAAATTTGTCATCTACATATTTCTTATAATGATACATGTCGCAGGGATGGTCTTTTTTGTATAACTCATAAAATCCGCATTGAACGGAATATTTAAAACATAAGTCATCCTCGTTTTTAATGTTAATACAAGCCTTTTTATTAGCTACCCAATCAGGTAAAGGAATCAAGGATGAACCACGGGTAGGATTGTACCTATCATAACTGGTGACTAACTTTTCAACTTGGACAAGAACCAAACTCGACTGAACGTCTTCGACTATTTCAATTTGTGTCTCAATGTCGTGTCCAATGTTGTTTAAGACGCTGTTCAACTCATCGGGATTATGAATATTGTATCGTCTGCTTCTTAATCTCCTTTGGATAAGTTCGTTGTCGGGATTTTTGAATGATAAATCGGTTTCCACGAATATTTTCATGTTCGGGTTTCTGTTCAGGAATTCGGCCAGTCGTTGCTTCTGATATTTTAAGTAGGATAAACCTTTCATCCCCTTTAATCTTATATCACTTACCGAGTAGGTGTTGGCGTATCCCTTGAACGCTTGTTGCTCGTCTGTGATTTTGGACTTGAAACGCTTGACATAAACCTGTAAGGGTCTGCCTCTCGTTAGTTTTAGATAATTAGCACCTTTCATTAAAAGGCCATGCTTTCTATATCCGTCACTCCTCGCCACTTCCTTGAGTTTCGTGTTCAATACGTTTGAAACTGGTTTGTTCTTATCATATCTGTAGGTCTTATCGCCTATTTTGAGTTTTTGTGTTTGCCTCCCTTCTTTTTGTATTAGTTCGCCTTGTTGGCTGTTTAAAATGAAATCTATGATTTTTCCTTCTGTCATGGTAACCATAATACTATACTCTATATAATATAAGGTATTTTCTCTTTAAGTAGTTTTTCGGGCTGGGGTTGACTGTTGGAGAAAATGGGTTTCGGGTTGAGAATGAACGCATTAATCTCATTAAGTGTTTTTAATAAGATGAATGATTATTATTTTTTCATAATGTGCATTGTCGCGAAGCTTGCGAACAAATTTTAGATTTCTTGTGTTTAGATAAATTTGATTTGCTTGATATCGTCCTTCCACAGTCCTCGCAAGTGTAAGACTGTTTTAGGTTATTGTTGTAGTAATTCTGGTGGTAGTTCTTCTGGTCGTCCCTCCACCTCACGGGTTGCTCACTGTCTCGCTCGAAGTCTGGTTCTGTTCGCTTATCATCTGTAAGACTAAGTCGTTTTCTGCTTTCATCAGTTCAACCATCATATCAAATTCGTCATTCGTTATTCTCTGTTTACTATTACCGTTAATGAAAATTCCTGTCATTTTACTATATTAGGGCGTTTTGTCTTTAAGTAGTTTTGTTTTTTCTTCTTACCTCGGCTACTTTTTGTATTTGTGCTTTCTGGGCTTCTGCTCCTGCTTCTTGTTTCCATTTGTTCCCTCGTCCATTCACTACCTCTTGCTATTTCTTGGGGTGAGTTGCTCCTGCTTCTTGTTTCTAATTGTCTTCTGTTCATTTGATTACCTCTTGCTCTTTCTTCTGGTGAGTGACTTCTGCTTCTTGCTTCTACCTGTCGTCTTGACCAGAATGATGTCCCGGTTGTTCTTCTTCCTGTTCTCGTGATTGTTCTGATGGAGTGGATGACTTCTTACCTCGTTGGAATAGTTCAAATACGCTCTTGTCTTCTCCATCTAAAAATATGTCTTAACGATTTTATTTATCGGCTTTCCTCTTTCTTATCTTTTTCGGTTGATGTTGATGACGATGATGATGTTAAATGAAGACTTTGTAAATCTTCCTGCTTTTCATCTTTTGGTTCATCTTTTGGTTCATTTTTTGGTCCTGAAATTGCATTACTATAAATTTCATCAGCAAAATATTTTGCTATATATCGTGTTGTTTGTGCGTCTGCCTCGTTGTTTTCATATAACTGTGATGATGGTGCTACTTCATCAAACATATCAGGGAACAACTCGTGTTGAAGAACTTGTTTATCAGCCTGAACTCTAGCATTCAACCGTAGTCTCCTATCGAATTTTGAAAGGTCAAAATCGTCAAAATCTATGTTATTAATTGACAAGTCAATTACCTGTCTTTCGGGGATGATTTCAATTTTTAATCTGTGCGTCATCGCTTCTTTCAGCATTTCCTCAAATGTAGGCCGTCGTCTTAATCCATAATATTTAACAGTCATATTTAATATTATATATTTTGTTAAACTTCCACTGGTATTTCTTTAAATGAACCATCCATCACGGTTGGACTATCTTATTTTTCCTTAGGCCGTGGGTGGAAAACTGAGTAATACACTTTGTCATTGTAAAACCTTTCTAATTTCAGTCTGTGTTCCTTCTTTATAAAATCACCATCGCTATTAATTGAAGCATTATATAACTCAGTGAATTCTTTAAAAACACTGTCTTTAATCTTTCTAAATCCTTTCACGCGCGTTTGCAACTAAAAATCAAGTTCAGGATTTCTTCAACAGTGAAGGAAAAACCACATCGTCACGAAGACCCACGCAAATGTAGCCGATTGTTTTATTAGAACGATGAAAAACAAAATTCACGATAGAGTTAGGTTTAACAACATGAAATGGACCGAAGCCCTAACGCCAGCATTGAAACAGTGTAACAGCACATCACACTCATCAACAAGGATGACACCGTCTGAAGCACACAAGGACGACAATGAAATAAATGTAAAGGTCAATCTTAAACTACGACAAAAACAAAAGAAAGTATCCCAGAATAGAGGAGAACGACAAGGTAAAAGTGTTCCAAAAGAAAAGGGGTAATTACACCGACAGAAAGGAGTATGTCAGTCGTTGGAGTAATAACTTATTCAAAGTTGAGAAGATTGAATATGATATTATGGGCAATAAACATACAAGTTAGAAGGTTTAATTAAACCATATCTTCGGCATGAGGTTCTACTTGTTGATTAAACGACTGACACCTTTTAGTCAGTTTGTGATTTTTAATATCGTATTTTTGTATTGAAGCACCACATACATTACATATTGCTTTTTCAGTTAGTTTGTCCTTATGTTCTTCACGATACGTTCTGTTGTATTCTTTGACGTGTTCTTTGTTATTCTGCTTCCACTCTCTGTTATATTGGTCAATTATGTCTTTTCGCTTGTCTACATATTGCTTTCTTTTTTCTTGGTTATTCGCCATCCATTCTTTACATCTTTGCTTGTTTTCTTCCTTATGTTCTTCATGATATTCTTTCTTTGTTCTTCCAACTGTTATTTTATTTACACAGTCATTATTCCTTATATGGTGATCTTCACTTCTTAAAAGTTCTTCTTTATTGTTACACGGATAGTTTTCAATCAAGTATATTTTTCAGTTTTCCTCACTGACTTCTTCAAACAACTCAAAAGATGTCACCCTCCCATATTTGCAATTCTTATATTGTTGGTATTTGTTCGGATGCCTTGCCATTCTTTGACTCAAACTTTCACAAGTGCTTCCAACATACATTTTCTGAAAACTACTATCAACAATTTTGTAAATCTTACCGTTCTCATATCTGTTCATATCTATTCTTTTAAGCATTCTTTTCTTTAAATCGGATTAAACATATTTCTTGGTATCTTCTTTATACTTGACTTGATAGGAATCCAGACTTGATTGTTTAGGTTCTTTTATGACTTTTTCATTCAGTTTTTTAACATAAATGTTTCGTTTATTTTTGTATTCGCTACTGTCTCTATCTACTTTTTTTTTCTTGGTATTTGTTATTGTTATTATATGTAGGTTTAATATTCATGCTCTTTAATATGTTCAGTATGTTTTCATTTTGCTCCAACACTTTTTCTAATCTTGGAAACAACAACTCCAAACTGCTGTCAATGTTCGCTAAATGTTCTTCCATATATATATATACTAAATTATAAAACTAAACTTTTAAAACTAAATGTTGCAATTATCTTAAATCTACTCTTTAAATACTAATTTTTCATCATTTCACGTATAGTTTCCTGAGATTCCTTATCACCATTATCGGATGGTGATGCATGCCTTCCCCATTTGATAGCAATATTATGAACATCTGTTTAAGTTTATACTGTCTTTAGTTTTATCAATATTCATTTTCTTATCATTTTTACTTATTTTGAAACTTGTCGGAATACACGAACATTTACAATTTCCTTTCTTTTGTATTTCTAATTCATTCTTCATTTCTAACATCTTTTTACACATTGGACAAGCAAACTCAATAACTGATGTTTCTTTAACAATTTCTTCTTTTTCTTCATCAGTTGAAGAAACAACTGGTTCAGTCTTATTCTTTTTCTTTCTTCCCATCTATAATAATATTTATATTTTTACTATATTGTATCACAGACTTAATTAATTCTAAAACAAAATAGCCTACTTTCTTACATCTATTATCAGTTATAACAACTTGTTCTATATTTTCTACTTTATCTATTATATCAATATAATTTGAATAACTTCTATTCATATAAAATCAGAAATATACAATATTTTCTAAATAATTTTAATATTATTTTATTATGTCTGATGTTCCAATAATAAAACCAATAAATATAACTGATTACGATTTCAAACAATCTAAATATGAACATGTACCAAAACTACCATTCCGCTCCATCGTTGTAGCATCATCAACGGGTGGAAAAACAGTTTTAATCCAAAACCTTATCCTAAATGTCTATAGGGACTGCTTCGCCCGTATATTCATTTTTAGCCCGTCAGTTCATAATGACCCTACCTTCGTTGAAGTCAAGAAATATCAACAAGATAATATGAAGGTTGATGATGAAAAAGAAAAGTTATATGATTACACCTACCAACCTGAAGAACTGGAAGAAATAATTAACACACAAAGAAAGACAGTTCATTATATGAAAGAACAGAAGATGAAGAAACTACATTCAATTTTAATCATTGTTGATGATTTTGCAGACGACCCTAAATTTGTTAGATATAGTAAGTTACTTCATGGACTGGCAACGAGAGGTAGACACGACGCCATTAGTTTTTGTTTAAGCGTTCAAAAATATCGTGTGCTTGCACCAATCATTAGGTTGAATTCAAGTTCGTTGTATATCTTCAAGTTAAAGAATGTATCATAGTTAATGTCATTCATTGAGGCAAACTCCGCCATCGTTGATAAAGAACAACTGTTAAATATGTATCATAAAGCGGTAGATGATAAGCCATACTCCTTCTTTTTATGTTAATATGAATTCCAAAGATGTTAATAATATGTTTTATGTTAGATTTGAAAAAGCATTTAAAATAAATTAAAGATTTAAATATATTATGTTATTTTATGATTTACCATTAGACATTTAAAACCTGACTTAGATAAATTACATCAAAGACATAAACCATTAAACTTATTAATTGAATATGATATATTTGTTACATCTACCTCATTTACTTGTTTGAATCAAGTTCGTAATCGTACTTTAACATCAACTAATTTATTCGATATTTATTATTTTCTTAATAAAGACCTTCATGAAACTAAGTTAGTGTATAGGCGCAATATGGCTAATTTTATTTCATTACAAGTGAAAAAATAACTTTTAAAGTCATCAATGATGAAAGACAAAGTTTTATTAGTAAATTTTGTTCATATGTGCACAATTAATAATATCAATAATGTTTAATATTTTTAATTCAGAACAAACTATAACTACACAAATTCAACGCTGGTAATTTATAAATTAATTTGTCACATTTTACTTTCTCCAGTTTTTCGAATCTTTCACTCATTTGCTTAATTGCTTTCAACTGTAACTTATCAATATTACTTAAATCTAATTTTTCTACATCAATATCATTGATTTTGTCAATACTTGAAGTTTCAACATTACTATTTGAATTACCCATTATATATGATTATTTAGATTTTTCTTTTTTCAATTCCTTAATTTCTTTTCTAATTTTTCAATTTATCTATTACTTCCAGTAAAGCTTTATGTAATAATATTGGTACTTTTGTATATTCAATACCTAAATATTCACGACTGCTATGAACTACATTACTAATTTCTTTTGGAACTGCTTTTAATAAATCATCCGCAATATAACCTATGTGGATTGCAGCCTTATCGTCTCTATCTTTTCTTTTGAATTTTCAGGTTTGAATTTCTTAATCATACTAATACAATTACTTTTCAGTAAATCTACATCATATTTTAATTTTGCATCAGAATTATCTATTAGACTTCCATTTATAGTTACAGTTCCAGCAGTAATATCAATAGCATCACCTGAAGCATCTTGAATATCATTCACTTTTGTATTAACAACCGTTACATTTTCGTTAAAAGTTGATGAGGCATCAATGGTATTAGTTGCTAAGTCTGCATTTTGAACTGCTAAATTAGTATCAATAGTTACCAATGTTCCTCCGTTAGGCGCTATATGATTACTTCTTAATGCTCCATTAGTTTCTAATATAAACATCATCAGCAAATAAATTACCCATAAAATCAGCAGTAGCAGTATTAAAAGTCCATCCACTAGTAATATTAACTGCCCCGACTATGTTAGACTGAACAGCGGGGTCTCCACAAATACATCTGATTGAAGAATTAGCATCGGTATTTCTCATATCAAAAGATGAAAAGTAACACACATATCTATATAATTCACAGTTTGTATCAATTGTTAATTTACCATCAGTAGCAATATTAACATTATCACAGTTAATATCAGCATTCGTATAAATATTACCTAACACATCTATAGGCTTACTAAAAATAGTTTTATTCACTAATCCATCACACATCATAAACTGATAAGAAGCATTACTAACATCACCAACACTAACTGCAACAAAACCATTATGAGCCATATATAAGCCTTCTATAGCATCATGAGTATATCTTCGTATTGAACCATTCTTATTAAAATTCAATTATGAACCATTGTTAAGATTTACTGCCTTGTCAGTTCCTATAAAATCAACTGCATCAGTAAATCTCGATTTTCCGGCACAGTTTAAAGCATAACCATTAACACCAACAGCACCTAAACCAAATCTATCTTTTACCCAAACACGTCCAACATTAGCGTCTCCGATTTGCGTTTCCCATTGACCTCCTGCGTTACTCATCCACATGCGTCCGTCTCTGTTAATATTGAACTCTCTATTAAACATTTGAAAAGTCATTTGCAATCCCAAATTAGGCGAAGGTGTAGTACTAAACTTGTTACAAATTATAGAACCAGTAGTCAACATATTTAAATTACTGTGTAAAGTTGTATTATCACTCAAATTAATAGCACCTGCTACTGACTGAGCGTTAGTATCTATTTTATCAAACTTTTGTCCTAATCATGTATCCTGTGAATTATTAGTAGTAATTATTGAATTAATTGTATTTGTATTTCCTGTTATTAATCCACTTAATCCATCCGATTGTAAAACATATCTAGCATCAGAACCTGCTATATTTAAAATAGACGAACAAGAAAATAAACCAGATACTTGTAAATTACTTAATATTGTAGTATTATGATTGAATATTATTTTATCATTTTGAAAAGTTGAAGAATTATTAATTTCTACGTCTCCAAAACCTCTTTGATTTAAAAACATAGTTGCCCCACTTAAATTTCCATAAACATAAGTATCAATATAACTATTGTATGATTCATGATAATAATTGTAATTTCCAAATTCTGCTAATTTGAAAGTTGAAGTAGTTGTCATATTATGTATTAATGTATTATGTAACACTGATGTATTTAATTTTTCTGATAATAAATTATTAGTCGTTATTTTATTATAATAATCTACTTCATTAAGTGAACCACCATTCTGTAAATCTAAAATTGCAGTAATATGTGAATTTACTGTACTATTTAATCCTGTTATTAAATTAGTATTTGAAGAAATGTTATTAAAAGTAGTTGATATAGTAGAATTGAAATTATTTATTAAATTTGTATTAGAAGAAATATTATTAAAATTAGATGTTATAGTAGAATTCAAATTATCTATTAAATGAGTATTAGATGAAATATTTTTAATATTTGAATTAATGAAATTAGTATTTGAATAAATATTTTTTGAATTAGATGTTATAGTAGAATTTAAATTATTTGTTAAAGTTGAACTTGATGAAATCTTATTAAAATTTGTATTTGAAGTTATTGTCAGATTACTTATTAAAAATGTATTTGAACTAATATTATTTGATAATACATCAACTTCGGTCTTATTGTATGATTTTTTATGTGTAAAAATTACTATCAATTTGAGCTGTGTAAGTGTCTACTTGGTCTGCTTTGTTGTTGAGTAAATCAATATCTGTTTGAATAGCGTATATGTTTCTAATGTTTGTTACCCCGCTTGTAGAACTGATTTCGCTAATTGTGTGCGCTACAACATTTTCAAAGTTTGCTAAATTAATTGAAGGCATTTTATATTTATAGTAGATAATGATAATATTTTTTTATATTTTTAATATTGTCATTTTTACATTTTTTTAATCAAGTATCTGAACTCCGGCATCGCGAATGCTTAATATTTGTTCTGATACTAGCGTTATATATATTGTATCTGGCATCAAAGCAGTAAGCATAGAACCACTTGGTTTGCAACGAATTAGAAGCTGTTGCCCACCACGCGTGTTAATTCCTGAATATGAAGAATCCAGCACACGTTCCATGTTCATAGCAAAGATGAACTTATTTGATTTATACTGATTAAATTCAATAGATAAATGATGTTGATGAAATAAAGGTAACTTTAATGCTTTTCGTAAATAATAGAACGCTTGTGTTATGCTCTTACAAGGGTATTCAGGAAACAGTGTTGAACCGAGTTGTAATTGAAATTCTAAATCAAGGTCGTTGTCATAAATTCCCGAATTACAAAAAGTAATACGGCTCATAGGATGATAAAACCTATTGTATTCTTTATGAACTTCGGCGCTTGAACCTGTGAGGTCTTCTTTGTTGAAGGTGATGAATGCGGCAGCGAGTTTAGACACAGAACGAACAACTGTAGTGTTTATTGCTGCTTGACCAACAACTGAATTAGACTGACATATATGAGTATTATAAGTAATAGGTAATTCTTTTCCATCAAGTAGATGAGCAACGTATTTATTGTGTAAATCATTATCCAAACTTACTACATCACATTGAAGGAAGCAATTATTAAGTTCGAATTGACCGCTCGTGCTTTTGAAATCATTAGGCGCCGCTTCACTGGCGGGGAAATCACCACTAATACCAGGTGCAACAATACAATCAGTAAAATTTGAAACCAGTTCAAGTTCCAAAACAAGAGGACACGCTGTTAAAGGAATATACTTAAACTGATTGAATAAACCAAGCATAGGTTTAAAACCAACAACCATTTTTGTTTGAAACCCTGGAATAGAAGCGTTGTCATAAGCAGTTCCAATAACACCAGTTGAAGTGCTCGCTCTTCTTTGTGTTAAATCGTCATCAAATCTATAACCAAAACTCTGGGCATCTTCATTATCACGAGCACCCTTAGACATTAAACAACTCATCATTTGATGATTTCTGTTATAATAATCAATGTCTTCAACAAGTTGATTACCAGCAATTAACCGTGCTCTTCTAAAGAAGGAATAAGCAGGAGACAGTGGTCTTACCCGCCGATTGTTTGTAGCATCCTTGTTTTCAACATTGAGAAACACCATCACTGATTGAGGGTCTAACCAACTATTATCTTCAGCATTTAATGCAATTTTCAACACACGATTTCCAGACGAAGGAGTATAAACATTTGAACCAGAGGGAAGAATGACACAGACCAACGGTCGTTGATATAACTTGCACCTTTATTTAACTTGAATGAGAGGTTGTCAATTAGAATATATTCAGCACTAAAAGTTTCCATTGCTATATATAATTTAATTTAGAAATAATTTAAACTAAATTAAATAATTTAGTGTAATCCTTTTGATTAGAATTATTATTATTTTTAAATATTTTCACTTTCTTTTTCTTAATCTTATCTTCAACTGGATTATTCCCGTTTTCTTTCTCCATTACTAATTCTCTAATTTCTTCATATGTACTTTTCTTATACTTTTTATTTTCATTCTTAATCATATCATCCGTTGTTTCATTGTCATATTTCTTATGTTGTATCATTAATATTATTATGATATTATATTTATGTTTTGTCTTTTTACTATATTGTCAATGTCTGGTTGAGTGTGATTACATCTGTTGTTGTCATTTAATAACAAGAACTTATTATTTACGACTTTTGCTTTAAACAAGAAAATTATAACAGTTGGAATATTCAAAACCTCTAAATATATAACATCCGCATTGGCATTTTACATATGTTCGTTTATTATCTCTATATAAAGACATTAATCTGGCTTCAATTGTTAATGGTTTATATGTTGTTTCACTTTCTGACAAGTTTTCTTGCAACTGATTATTCATATATAATATTATATAGTTATATATTTAAGTACTTATTTAATTATATTATCTCCTTTACCGGTTCAACACTTCTTGAAACATCTTTGCCTTGGTCTCCGTATCCAGTTATGTAATCGTGGTTAGCATATGGATTTAATGAACCAGTATAAACAGCTATAGCACCACGGTCAGCAATACTGACAGGGTCTAAGATACTTCCAACAAAAATGTAACCATCGGGAATTTTAGACCTTCGTGATATAAATGGTGCTCCGTAAGTGGTTAAAGTTAATTCTCTTTCAGGAAAATCTTTTGCTATTTGTGCCCCTACACTTGAACCGAGACTATGTGTTATAAGGTGTTTAACTTCATTGTTTTCACCCAGTGCTTTTGATGAGTCTTTATATCGTTGTGAATATTTTGTCATTTTAAACGGAAGTCCTACATCCGCCAGAATGTCATTAACAGCACCACCAAACGTTCCTTTTCCAAATGTTCCTGCTACATACATTTTATCACCATCAATATAAAAACCGTTACCATTGCCATATGCTCTACTTAACCTTTGTGCATCAGTTAAATTTGAATTAGGATAATAACTATTTAATATTTTGTCAGTTTGTTTCATAACATCAGATATGTTAATTGATTTCTTGTAAGGTTGATAACGTTTAATTTTCCCATGCTTCATTTCATAAATTAACTTTTTATTATTAATCATATAATTAAAGTTATAAATTATTTCTCAATTAATTAATAATGCTCACATATAAGAAGGTCTATATTGACAGTGCTCATAGAATTAGCGGTTCATCATCAAATTTTAGAGTTGAATTACCGGAAACATTACAAACAGACAACGGAGTTCATTGCTACATTCACGAAGTAACATTACCTAACTCGTGGTATTCAATACAGTCAGGATTAAATAATATATTATACTTTTATTCTTCTCCGTTAGTTCCAGATGAAGATAACACAAATGTCCATTATTTAGCGTTACAATTGGACGAAGGAGTATATACTGGCACAGAACTAGCGACAGAATTAAAAGCGAAAATAAACGATGTTGTAGATAATACTAATTTCTCAAATACTTATGAAATTTCTTACAGTGTAAAAACTAATAAAACAACGATTTCTTCAAACTATGCCGATCGACAATTTACAGTATTAACTGATGAACAAATGAAAATAATATATGCTGATTATATATGGAATGGAAGTTTTAATGCTAATAACTTGCAATCTGTTAATGAAGTTTTGGGAAACTATCAAATAGCAGTTTATCAATATAATAATCCTTATGTTTCTGGTTTCGTTAATCTTCAACCCATTAGAAATATTTATGTTCATTCTTCTCAGTTGTCTAATTATAATCAAATAAATTTAAGAACGGGCGATAGTACAGTTGTTAAGAAGGTACCAGTCACAGCACCACATTCTGGTTTGATTTTCGACTCTGAATTAAATCCACTGGATTACTTGGATGTATCAAATAGAAGTTTTAAACAGTTAGACTTTGGCTTTCTAATTCATTAGGAAATGAAATTAATTTAAATGGAGTAAATGTATCCCTGTCATTATTATTTGTAAAAAACGATATTATTTAAATAATATATATATTTTCCATATGGAAAATCTATATATATTATATGTCAAGTATTGAGGTAGTAGATGTTAATAATGAAACTAAAACAGAAGAAGCACCTGTTAATAATGAAGTTGTTGAACAAAATGAAACAGTTAATGAAGAACCAACGCCAGAAGAAGTTAAACCAGAAGAAGTCATTCCTGAACCAAAAGCGAAAGCAAAAGCATTACCAAGAACTAAAAAAGAAGTTGAATTAGTAGAATGTGAACAATGCTCTAAAAAGATGACATTGAAAAGTTTGAGACACTCACATCCTAAAAATTGTAAAGGGGCAAAAACCGAGATGCTACCAGTTAATCCACAAAAGAATATTAGAAAGATACAACCTGAAGTAACAGAAGAAATTAAGAATGAGATTAAGCAAGATTTGATTAAAGAAACTATTAAGAAACCCACGGCTACAGAATTATTAAGCCAACATTATGAAGAACTTAAACAAAAGAAAAAACAAGATAAACAAGAAACAATAAACAAATTATCTTCACCAATGTTTTAAATAATAATCTAACTATAATATATATTATTCATGCTTACGAGAAGTCATAGAAATGTAGAATTTAAAAGGGCGCCACAAGTAGAACGTCATTATAATGTTTCAGATTTACGGGGAGTTGCTTCAAGAATGAATTATTTTAAACAGTTGAAGGACACACTGGAAGCGAGACAATCACAGCGAGCATTAATAAAGTATAGAAATGATTTAGCCGAAAGCAACAGAACCGAAAGTTACAGAAAGGAATTAGACAGAATAAGAAACATATTAGACAACACACGGTCACCAGACGGAATACAAACAAAGGAACAACTAACAGTAAGAAAGAAACATTTAGAAGAAATGATTAAGAATATCTCTGATTAATTTATTTTTCTAAATAATAAATATACTATGATTAAATCAATGAATAGATTGAATACAGTAGGACCGGTAAAAGTAGGGTCATTGAAATCACAATTACATTTGAGACCTTCTTATGATGAATTGTTAAAAGAAACGTTGGTAGGTGATGAAAACCGTCCATCAATTGAAAATGTGAGACAGAAAAGCGACAAGATACAGATTAAACCAATACGGTAGTCAGTTTGATAATAAGGACGCCTTAGACATTCAAAAGAAACAAGAACTAGACCGGAGAGGAGAAGTTATGAAAGGAGCAATGTCGAACGCTGACAGTGTAAGAGATAAACTTAATGATGAATTGAAACTTGCTGACACACTGAAACAACACCAGTCTTTCATTCAAGAAGGACTAACGGAAGCACAGAAAAGAAAGAAGAACTTGCTGAAAAAATGAGAAATGGTTTTAGACATAATATTTATTGAGATGGGTTGTAGGCCACTGCAACAAAAAAACGCCAAACAACAAAGAACATAACAAAAAACCAAACAAGGAGCAGAACACAGGACATACAACCAACCAACACAAAAACCACAGAACATGTCAAAGCACTTTTTCAAAGAGCCTACACATAAATCTTATAATAAACATATTGTAAGATTTATGGTAAATATTCTTCCATGATAGTATCAACATATTTCATGATGTCATCCTCATTTATGTAGTTTTGTTTTCCTGTCCAACTTTTAAATAAACCATTTCCAAAAAATAAGACAGAGTAGTAAAACAACCGAATATTTTTCCATAGAACTTGAAATATGCTCTTTTAACATTATATTCTTTGAGAATGTCTTGTATCCTATACTCATTTAAAATATGGTAGTCAATCCACTTAAGCAAATCTCCATGTTTAATAGCAAATGCCCTGTATGGTTTAACTCCATTGGCGCCATCGCCAAATCTTTTAATGAGTGCTTCGTCCTTAAACAGTTCTTTCATATTTTTTGTGAGACCTTTTTGAAATACATGAAAATAACGATGGACGTTTATTAAACCCTAAAAAAAGAAATTCAATTGTAAATAAAATTTAAAATAATCATACAAGTCCTGGCATATTTTAATACATTTTCGCAGTATATATCATATCCAGTAATTTTATTACACATATTTGCTGGCAACATTTTATTTAATTGAATATTAATATCATACATTGTAGTTTTACAGCATTCACAATTAAATTAAACAGTGTCATTATCTCACTAATATATATATAGGCAACATGTCTTTCAACCCTTTTTAGTCTAAAACTATGATTTTAACATTTCATGTCTCAATAGTAATTTTGGATAATCACTAACTAAATAAAATGGTTGCCTTAATTTCGTGTCTATCTTTTCCACTGCATGGACTGTGTTTAACCAGTGGCTTGTCCGTTCTTTTTCATTCCTTTTTTCCTCATAATCTTAACCTTATCTCCAATATCTAAATCAGGATGCACACGGGTTTTTCTGGCATTCATTGATATATGCAGTTTGGTTTCAAACTCATTTTTATGTTTCCTTGCTTCTATCGGTGTCATTTTAGTAACGGAACTCTCCAGTGTATTATTGTAAGTTATGAAAATTTCTAATATATAATCCATCCCTTGTGTATTGTTATTACCTTTCTTTTCATCCGCATCAACTCTTTTAAAAAGCACATCCTTAAAGGTTCTAATAAATCTTTCACCAAATGCCGGATGTCCTCTTGTAGTGTGTATGTAATTCAACTTGTTCCTCATCAAGATAATCTGTAATGGTAGAACTAAACAAACTGCCTTCTTCGTCGCTGTATATCATTTTGGGTTTTCCGTCCATTTTCTTGATGCCTTCCATCAGTCCCGCTAATACATCTGCCGGTTGCTTACTTGCTATGGGTATTACAGTAGCATATTTACTAAATATATCAATTAATATGTTCCAATTCTAAATTTTTGATTTTCCAAATCATTTTTAGGAATGAAAAACAAATCCAACTGGAATTCCCAAAATGAGTGTGGAGCAACAAAGCTATTTTGACCTCGTTGTTTTCTCTTCTCTTCAACATTCTTTTTAAAGAACTCATTGACATCGTTCGCAGTAATAGCTTTGTCTTTCTGTCTGGCATCTTTCAATGTTATTGCTTTACTGCCATAACCGCTTTCATCGTAATAAATATAACTAATAACTTTTTGTTTATCCATATAATTAACTAAGATTTTAAAATAAAAAACTGGCATTACACTAGAAGCAATAAGCAACACAGTTCTCCATTTCATGCGCTGTGTCATTACATAACCTTTGTGCTGTAAAGTTGCTACATAATTCACCCTGTTTGGCTTCAAAATTAAACGGACTATTACACTTTTGGCATCTATTCTTAAATTGTGTTAAGCACCATTGTTCATTAATATATTTATTTTTATTTATTTCGCTCTTTGCTTTCCTATCCTGTATCTTGTAGTTTTCTACTTTGAGTTTAAAATATCTCATTATCATATTTTAGCCATTTGCTTATCAAAGTCATCGTTCTTGAAAAATCTAACTTCTCTAAAAAATCAACACAGCGTGTAATAGAAGTCCAAAGCCACTCTCTGCTAACAAATGGTAAATTCCATTCATGGATTGTCATGCTCTCTTTTACACTTGCTCCCTGAGATGAGTGAGTAGTAGCACAATACGAATAAATAAAACTAGCATCTACAATCGGTTCAAACAACATAAACTCGTCTTCTTCATTTGCTATATTCCGCAATGTTATTTGCATTCCCAACTCATCATTTCCAATGCTTGTAATCCTATGATCTTAAATTCACATTGACCCTCGGCTTTTGTATCCGTTTTCTGGCAATCAAAATATCACCTACAACATATTCATCTCTTATATTCAGCCTGTCTCTGATTTCATTTGAGACGGCACGGCATCTTATTATTAGTGTATGCTATGTTGTGCTCTGAAACCATTATGTCATCAGTTACTTCAAAATGCTTTGGTATGATGTCATTTATGGCAATTTCTTTTCCCAGAAGTCATCATACATATCATTAATGATTGCTCTGTTTCTCTCTCCCCCCTCGCTGTCCCTTGCTCCTACTCTTTTACACACTGTTAAAAATATGTTTTATTTAAAGATGACATTTAAACACTCATCCATATATGTCGCTGGGTCTTGGCAGTTGGTCATTGCTTCCACTCCTTGTAATTGCTTGACATCACCTGTAGCAGTTACAATTTTATCAGGATTATTTTTGATGAACAACCATACTTTATTCAACACATATAAATTAGACATATAGATTTCATCAAAAAACAGTTACATCAAATGGCGAACAATCAAATTGTGGCAGTTTCTCTCCAGCATCTTCGTGAACCGCAATGCTAAAAAACTTGTTATATGTGGTTGCCTCTACTTCTTTCTCTTGTAAAAGTCGGTTAGTTGGAACTACGAATAAACATTCTTATTCATTTGTTGGAAGTATTCACCTATATAACTCTTGCCTGTGCCCGGAAATTTACCTTTGATAATCACAGGATGTTGTTTAACAATCTTTTTACAAATGCTTTCGGTATCCCATTCATCTTCAATAGGAAAATTGAAATTTTTGTTTTTATGTATTTCTGGAACTTCATTGTATTTGTATGTGTATGGAATGGATGGTAATTGAATACACGTTTTGCTTTCTATCCTCCTATCGCCTATCGCATCACCAAATTTCAGCAGTCCCACCTGCCACTTTCTCAGGTAATTATACCCATACACTTTATCCAAGTCATCCTGATGAATAGTAAAAGCATCTGTTTGACACTATACACGTTAACGTTATTATCAGTTAATTTTCTGTATGCGTCATACATTTTGAAATTATGATACTGTAAGAGTAGTTCTTTGATATACATAAACCCGTTAATCAACACTATTTTACCAGATACATTTAAGACATAGTACGTCTTGTCCTCAATCTCACTACTCCTATACTCGCCTTCATCATCTACTTCTTCTAACTCTGTATAACACCGACCGATTGTATAGATTTTACCTCCATAAAGACGCTGGTTATAGCAAGCTTCTTTCAATGAACTAAACACGCTGCTTTTTTGCGATGTGTTATGTGATTTTTCAAGTATACCGATGTGACTTTGTGCGGGTGAGTGAGTGAGTGAGTGTGAGTGAGTGTGAGTGAGTGTGAGTGAGTGAGTGTGTGTGAGTGAGTGTGTGTGAGTGAGTGTGTGTGAGTGAGTGTGAGACAGTGAGTGTGAGTGAGTGGGCGGCGGGGGCGGCGGGGCGGGCGGCGGACGGCGGGGCCGGACGGCGGACGGCGGGCGCGGAGCGGTAAAAGTAAGAACCCCACACAAAGATGTGGGGAATAAAATTAAAAAAAAATCAACACATAACGCAAATAATGCGACCCAAAAAGAGGGTTGATGAGATTGGCCAACTTTATACTGAAAGGAAATTCACACATGTAGCAGCTGCAGAAAATTATATCAAAGGTTTACCATCTACTGATAAAAAGGTTTATGACAAAGCATTTCAAAAATACAAAGATAATATCAAACAAATCAAGGAGGAAAAACCACTAAATCAAAGAATGACAGAAACAAGAGCGAAGAAGGAACAAGAAGAAGGCAAAGAATATAAGAAGAGAGGCAGGAAACAAGGCAAAAACACATATTTAGTAAATTTTCAATTATACACTATTAGACATCCTAAAAATGAGAAAATGAAACCAGCATTTAAACATAAC
>CAUJNA010001496.1:0-73702 GCA_963377175.1 Effrenium voratum
CTTGCCTGAGATCGGGGAAGCCGGAGTGGCCCAAAGCAGAACCATAGGAGGCAGAAGCAGCATTCTAGAAAACTACTGAAGAACAAAGAGATCTTGACCAAGGCTGGTGACAAAGCAGAGTTGGCTCTTTGGCACATGCTATCAGCTTTCGATCCGCCCTCTCTCCAGTATATAAATATATACTACATACCTTCCAGAATGGAAACATATGTTGTCCATGGAACTTAAGCAAATGGAAGATATGCAGTGAATTCTCAACGCATGTCTACATAGTTATGTGTTTGCTGGTTTATTCATTTATTCTACTTATCTTCGCTTATTGATTTACTTGCTCATTTATGTCATTTGCTCGTGTGTTTGTTTATAAGTTAAGTCACTTGTTGTATGAATTTATGCAGTTATGTCTAGTTAGCTACTTATATGTATGATAAGTGTGTTATCAATTTGTTTACTTGTCAGTGTCATCTATATAATTGGTCGTTTATACATATCGAGAGACAGCCCAGTTGACGCTCCCCACGAGGTCTCCGCGCTTCAATCCTCTGAAAGAAACTTCGGGCTTCTGATTGAGTTCTTAAAACTGTCTGGGAGTGACCCCCAGTTTTCATGTGTCTGGGGAAACCAAAAAGAATCCAAACATTTGATCCCACAAAATGGCAAAGCGGTAAAACTTCCTTTCCGTTTGTGAAAAGCTCCAAAATGTCGGGCCAAATCCTTCCATTTTCTTCCAACATCCTTTGCATTCTCAAAATCATGATCAACCCATGTCGCCTGAGTCATAATCAAATCTGGGTATTAAAAAGAGGTCTACCCAGAACACATGTCAAGAATTACAAAGGCGCTTGCACCCGTTTCTGGTTGGGACATTCCCAGACTACACTTCATTTGGCCAGGTTTTGATTGTGGCTCACCTTCGTTTGAAGGCCTCAAAACGCTCCGAGCCACTGCACCCAGAAGCCGCCCACGCCCCAGGGCACCGCGGCGCCCAGTCGCCAGCCATGCAAAGCCCCGAGCCGCTGAACGCCTCGCTGCTGGCGAGATGTGGGGCGAAGCGACGAAAACGGGGGAACCCTGAGCGAGCGAGGCAAAAAGAGCCAGGCCTTGGTCAAGGCAAGCCGCCGGAGATGGCTGTTCTTCGCTGATTCTTTTCTGGGTGGCCAAAAGGAGTTTCTGCCCCCATCTACAGTCCTCAGAAGGAATTATAAGTGTGTGCCTGTGGAGGTTCCCCATCTGGACTCACCAAAAGCCCTGCAGAGGACGCTCGAGACACCGATCTGTGGGACAAGGGCGAGATAGAGGTATGATACATGCTAATCGCACGGTGCCCCGTCATGTTGGACATTCGCAAAGGCACGACTGAGCAGAGCAACACTTGCTCTTGGGGTCCAAAACTCCAAATCCCGTCTGCCTTGGAACAATCAAATAGTTGACCAATGTTTGCCCCGGTCGCCCATCATGATGCTGCTCATGTGTGTTGGAAAAGCATATTGTTTTGTTTGCCCTATCCGATCCGACACATCCACTCTAAATGCTTGGAGCCGTGGGAGCCCTTGTCAATGCCCATCATTGATCGAAAAGCATCCAGACACGAGGCAGAAGGTAAGGACCGGATGCCGAAGACACATGTGGTACAGAATCGTGCCAGTGGCCCACTGCATTTGGGTGTGTGTTTTGGCTGTTGGGTACTGTTTTGGCTGTTGGGTACCCTTTTGGCAACTCAAAAGGAAACCACCCATTTTTTCCGTCGGACGTCTCATCTTTCAATTTTCGGCTGGGGCCCGCGCGCGGGCGGCAGCCGCCCCGCAGGGAGTTCACCCGCACGCAGGGCCGCACCGGGCGCTGGGACGCCTCGAGGAAGTCCTCGCCGAGTTTCAGCTCGTCGTTTTGGAGTTCGTTTTGGGCTCAAAGTGTGCACCCTGAGGCTTGGCTTCGGTTCCTCGCTCGGGTGAGCTCCTTGGGTCTCGGGTTGCATTCAAAGACTGAACGCGTCTTTCCTGTGTGATGTTGCCCGCTTCTCGAGCACAGCCTTCAACCAAGAAGCGAATGCATCGAATCACACTCGAAAGCCTCCTACTGTACGCAAAGCCAGGATTGGCCGGTCTTCCTGCCTCAGCATGCCTTGCTTCGGCGCCTTTGAGCAAGGCGTGAGGCAGCTTGCCCCAACCCCATGCGACCCAATAACATCTTCTCGCGTCCTCCCAAGAGAAGTCATCTGGGAGCACCCCAGCGAACTGCTCTGCATAGGTCGCCGGCACCTGAGTACAGGGGCCACGTAGGCGTGTACGCAAGCTGGATAAGCACGAACCAAGTTGAGCAAGGCGCCACTAAGCTGCACCAACACACAAGTGGTAGTCTGGCCCGGGCAAGACTAGCAATCAAAATGACAAGACACATGCCAATCCCCGTCGCCCGTGACTTGTAAAACTGAGACATGTGACCTGGAAAGCTGTGCACAATACCCTTTGAGGAAAGGAACATGTATCTTCAAATATCGCTTTAGCTTCAACTAGGGAAACATCACCAAGCGATCAGAATGCTTACATGAAAGCGTCATCCGAAGGACTGTAGCAGCCTACCACTGGTGGGACCTGTGTCTCAGCCATCAAGCGGGCCTCTACGCTGCTCGGCGCGGCGCGCCGCAGCACAAAGGCGGGCCCTCCCGTCCAGCGAAAAGCGATGGCAAGAGCCCAAGGGCGCCCCCAGTTTGTCTCAAAATCAGAGGCCCCAAAATGAGAGGCGTCCTCTTGATTTCCCTGTACAACCCAAACAAGGCTACCTTCAAAAATGACAAGCTGGGCCATCCACCAACCGTTTGCGCGGGATAGTAATTCGATCCCTTCACTAAGCCTTACCATTCAAGGGAAAGAGGCCAAGAAAACAAAAAGCAGAACCCCACCCTGAAGATGCAACGATGGTATCCGCAACGAGACTTGTTCCCGTTCATAAGCCGGTAGCCCTACGTCCAAGCTACACCCACGATATCAAATGCTCATAGTTCATCACAAACCAGCGTCGCTCAAGCCAGGTCCCTCTTTGCATCAAAGAGAGCATAGCCTCAGTCTACTTATTCTGTCTCTTGCGCCATTTGCGCCTCAGCCCTCGACCTCCTCCCGATTCCCGACTCGCCTGTCAACGCAACCGCGCATGCCAGGTGCAGCACACGCGGCGCCATCCAACGTGAAGATCTCCCCGATCAAAGGGGCAAGGGTGCGTGCCATGAGTGTGGAGGTGAAGCTGGTCAATCTCAATTGCCCAACATTGCCTTGCCTTTGCTGGCTACAACCAATATGCAAAATTGTGCAGAGTCTTGCATTTCAGGGTTGACTACTGCAGTTGGCAAAGCCCCGCTTCACAACACCTTCAGCGGATACTTGCGTATCCAGGGTGCCAACTGCTCACCCAAATGGCTGCCCGAGCAGCGCTTAAGCCAAAACCAGAGGGACGATGCTGGCCCTGATCGTCATGCAAACCCACCTGGCAGCTGAATAGCTCAAAGACACACCTCTGCAAAAGCAGGCCCCTGTTTTGCAATGCGCCACACCGCACTCTTGGAAGTCTGTTGAAAAACCTCTCACCGCATCAGTCTAGCCGTTCTCGGGGCTGCGGCGGTAGTAGGCAGGCTGGTCAGGTGATGGGCCGTCCACAGTGGGGCCGAGGTAGCCCACACCAGTGACGTCATCGGCAGAAGGCTGCCTGGCATCCCAATCCAAGAATGCGATCCAGGTGACGACAATGGGGACCAAGATGACGATCACATCCGTCTTGCTGAAGCTGTCAGAAGCCTGGTCTGTTGCCAATGCAGGGCTGGCAGGCAAAGCAGCCAGCACTGCTCCGGCCAAAGCAGCCTCCTGACCACGAAGAGCCGGCTGCTGACCAGGGCCTGCAACGAAAGCCAACTGCTTCAGGGTCAACAGCGCGCAGGCAAGAACGGCCAGCCGCAACAGCAAGGATTGCCGCTTCGCCATGGTTACCGTGGAGGGCCTTGGCTAAAAGGACCCCCCTCCAAACCTTGGACCAAAAACGCTGCATGAAGGCACAAAATTCAGCAAGTGCTCAGTCCGTCTGCAAGAAAATGCCAGGTTAATGCCACACAAAACTTGTGCAAACACTGCCAACTCATCCAAAACCTTGTCTTTGGTCCTAGTTCCAATGGCCGACAAGCTGCAACCCGTGTCCACACAAGGACAAAAGTACGACGCGCAAAAAACGAATGGTTCATGCTGCATGTTGTTTGTACTTCAACGGCCACAAAATTTCCCCTCAACGCATGTGCAAAAGCAGGCCCCTGTTTTGCAATGTGCCACGCTGCACTCTTGGAAGTCTGTTGAAAAACCTCTCACCGCATCAGTCTAGCCGTTCTCGGGGCTGCGGCGGTAGTAGGCAGGCTGGTCAGGTGATGGGCCGTCCACAGTGGGGCCGAGGTAGCCCACACCAGTGACGTCATCGGCAGAAGGCTGCCTGGCATCCCAATCCAAGAATGCGATCCAGGTGACGACAATGGGGACCAAGATGACGATCACATCCGTCTTGCTGAAGCTGTCCGAAGCCTGGTCTGTTGCCAATGCAGGGCTGGCAGGCAAAGCAGCCAGCACTGCTCCGGCCAAAGCAGCCTCCTGACCACGAAGAGCCGGCTGCTGACCAGGGCCTGCAACAAAAGCCAACTGCTTCAGGGTCAACAGCGCGCAGGCAAGAACGGCCAGCCGCAACAGCAAGGATTGCCGCTTCGCCATGGTTACCGTGGAGGGCCTTGGCTAAAAGGACCCCTCCAAACTTTGGACCAAAAAGCTGTAGATTGTAGCAAAAGAACCACAAATTTCACAAGTTATTTCCAAAATACAAGCTGTGCAATTGCTTGAGATAGCAATTTATTCAACATACAAATCATATTCCTTCTCTGAAAGCTAGGAACGGGAGGCAACTAAGCTTCACTTCCCCCAATTACACCCAGAAAGAAATGGAACCAAAATTTAAGATGCCGTACTTGCTGCCATTGACTCCCAGAAACGAATGAACCAAACCAGCATTGCTAAGGTTCTAGCCGCGGTCGGGTTCAGACCCGCGAGCAACCTGTCCAGCCATTGATTCTGTTTTGGGGAGGCAATATTTGTGCAGAAAGTCTCTCGGCATCAAAGTTGCCAACCAAAATTGAAGCGTTTGTTTAGTAAATGACCAAAATACTCGGGAGGCCATGTCCGACAGTCCGTTTTTTTCCCCCCACCCCCACCGCCATGTCCGACAGTCCGACGCGTCCATTTTCTTGCGGCGTTTGCAGACTTGGTCGGGGCATCATGATTCGTTTGAATAACATGTTTTATCGCTGGAGTTGTTTTGTGTGCAGCACCGGTTGCTCCAAAATCCGGTGCGCGCCAATTGCCAACAAAGCGCTGACGATAGCTCAGATCGACCTTTTTTTGGAGCAATGAGAGCGATGGTCGATTCCAGTGGCTGCGCGCTTCTTCAATCTGTTTTCACACAAATCGATGGGATGCGTCTATTGTCGCGGTCCTTGCTAAATTGGAGCTGCGAACGAGTGCTGGAAACTCGCCACAGCAACTGGGCGAACCCCTCTAGTCGGCCTTGTTCTTCAAAGATTAGCAACGAGACGTGGCACGGCTGAGCTCCTCGGAGCTTCTTGCCACGCAGACAGCAAACATTGTGATCGCATATGAACGCATTTTGCCTCTCATTGAATAGCATCCTCCAAGCCCTTGGCGGCCTTGCTGGCCTTTAGCTTGAGCGCGCGAAAGTGCGTTCATTTTCGCACTGTTCCTACACTGCTACCTAGCGTCCTTTACTGCAACCACGAAGCATTATGCCCTAGCCATAGACAAAGACAGAGTCCTAATGAACTCATCAGTATCATGATGATTCTAAAACCATCTCATGACACCATTTGTTTTCATACCTTCGATTCGATCTCAAAACGATCCGATCCATGAAAACACAAATGGCAAAATACAAGCTCTTGAGCCCGCTTTTAGACATGAACCCGCACCCTTCCAAATGGGCGCGTGCTATCAACCAGACAGACGCCCCAAACTAAATGGCAACGGAGACTCCGGTTCATTGCAGCAGCTTCGCCAGATTCGGGTCGACTTCAATTTGATTGTCCACGTTCCGTGCAAGAGCAAACGTGTTCCCAAGTAAGACTACTTTCGCGCACCACGCGAATGCACAGGCTTGCAAATTGTGGCAATCCTCCATCATTTGTGAATCGAGAATCGAACGCCTTAAATTGAAAACAAGACGGATGTTGCACAAACCCATCACGACGCCAGGCGTGCTGACAATCCAGCTGTGCCTAACTGGCTGCGTGTACTTAACCAAGATTGACCGTCACAAAAACATGTTTTCAAGCCTCCTGCTGCAAATGTCTCAGAGCTTGCTGTCACTGGCAGCAAAACAAGCCACACAACAAAACACCTAACACTACCAAAACAGCAAAACACACAACACTACAAGACAAGAATGCCACAGTGGCTCAGACTTGCAGGACCGAGTGCAGGCCACTCGGCGGCAAGCTGAAAACATTGCTGAACCAAAGGCGAGGTACCAGTGTTTTTCCACAAAGATTCAGCACCCACTCAGTGGCAGTAACAGAGCACGCTGGGGCGAAAGTCAGAGACAGGAAAGATCCATCGTTCTTACAAGTTGGACTTGCTTAAGAAGAAGGCCAATGAAACAGTAAATCCACCTTCTGAAGAACCAGCCTCACCCAGCTGCGCTTTAGCAGCGGAGCGTGCCCTGCGGTCTTGCGGTCTTCCTTTTGGACTGATTGGTAACTAAGATGTGGAGAGCATGTGCTCAGCCTGGTTTCTTTCAGTCAGCCTTGCACTAGTTACAAGAACATGGAGGTGACTGCAAAGTACAGCAGAAGGTGAGAGCCTCAGATACAGGCAAAATTGGAAAATTCAAAGCGGTGCGTACGGGAAATGTGGGGGCTGGGGATCAAACAGACTTGTCACAGGGATCAGATTGACTTGTTCACTTGCAGAAGCATCAAATAGACTTGTGAAGCATCAGATTGGCTTGTGAGGGGGGTCAGATTAACTTGTGGGGGATCAGATTGACTTGTGACTGTATCAGGTTAACTGCAAAAGAACCAAGTTGGAAAATGAAGCAGATTCAAGTTTCCGCTTCTTCGCGGCAGCTGTGCGCCATGATCATCATCTATCAGCATCATCATCGTCATCATCAACATCATCATCAGCTGTCATCATCATCATCAATGATTCTCCTCGTTGCACAGATGAACATTATCATCATCATCATCATCACCATCATCACCATCATCACCATCATCACCATCATCACCATCATCATCATCATCATCATCCATCCATCACGCACCATCATCATCATTATCATCATTATCATCATCAGTCGTCATCGTCATCATCCATCATAGTCATCACCTTCTTCCTCGTTGTGGTCATCATCCACATCAGCATCCTCATCGTTTTCTCGCTTTCTCGCTTTCTCGCCTTCTCGCTTTCTCGATAATACTTATTCGATCCGCCGCAGCTGCTCAAGATGACTTCCTCGATGGCCTTCCGATGCGTGCAGGCATGGCTTCTGGAGAAGCCGCTGCGTGGGCGGACGAGGACGCTCCCTACCTTGCGGCTGCTCTGATGGCCCAGCGGCCTCCCATGCGGCCTCGCGAGGATGCACTGCTCGAGGCCGAGCGTCTGCACCACCGGCATCTCATCGAGCACCTCTATGAGGAGCTCTTCGGTGAAACTATGCGCGGCGAGGAGCGGGAGCGCGACAACAGAAATCTCCGCTGGCGGCTGGACCGCTTCAACGAGCTCCTCGACAAAGAGCGTGAGCGAGCGGCGCTGGCTAAGGAGCGTGTTGCGGAGCTGGAGCGCAGCATCGTAATTCTCCGCTGGCGGCTGGAGCGCCGCTCGAGGAAGAAGATCTTCGCGAGCGAGTGCGTTGCTGAGCTTGAGGACGCGCTAAAGAAAAAAGTCCGCCGAATGGTCGAATGGTCCGATGCGTGCAGGCATGGCTTCTGGAAAAGCCAGACGCGTGGGCGGACAGGGACGCTCGCTGCCTTGCGGCTGCTCTGATGGCCCAGCAGCCTCCCACCAAGCGGCCTTGCGAGGATGCGCTGCTTGAGGCCGAGCGCTCGTGCCAGCGCGCCCGCATCGAGCTTCTCAATAAGGCGAGGAAGCGGAAGTCCGACGTCTCGAGATCGTTGAGAACGTGGACCTGGAGGAAATCATGAGTGAGGTGAGCCAAGTCTCTGCGGCTCTTAACACCCCGGCCACGCGCTCCCAGCGGGCAGAGCTTGCCCTGCGCTGGTTTGAGGCAGATGAGATGTGGAACGCGCGGTCCTAGATCACGGGGGCCCGCCCCTGCCCCCGCTCCGACCCAACGCGAAGAAGCTTATCAGTGAGTGGCGGGCGGAGCTGTCGGACAAGTAGAAGAGGCACAGAGAACATCAAAAGGGAGGTGGGAGCCTGGAACCTCTCTGTAGCCTCCGCTCGGACTGCACCTCCGAGATCCCTGTCCTGCGCACCACCTTTTCCGGCCACCCCTCCAAACCAACCTTGCCCCCATCTCCCCGCTCTCGGCGGACACTACCCTGTATACCTTTTCGCTCCAGGCTATCTTGTCGGCTTAACCCTGATCCTCACCATATCCCCGACCTTGATCTCGGGCGGGTCACCTTGTGTTTGGCCCTGCGCTCGATGTTGCGCAGAGCAATCTCAGCCATTTCGGGGTCAGAGTCAGGCAGCATGAGGTGCCACTGGCCCCCCGCTCCGGCAGCTATGCGCCGCAACATGGCCTCTGCGAAGTAGGCGTGGCCCCTGGTCACCTGCTTCTCGATGTCCCAGAAATCCATCAGCTCCTTGAACTCCCTCTTGAACTCGGAGCCGTCGTCGGAGTACACGTTGGCCGGCACCCCCAGCGGCTCCGCGGCCAGCATGAAGGGGTAGGGCTTGCCCCCGAAGGCCTTCATGTCGGCCAGGTCCACCTGCAGCTGGTTCATGGCCTCCAGATATTGTAGCCTTTCTGCGATTCCTGGTTCGCCCGGAGGCCGTCCAGAAACGCCTTCACTTCCTGTCTGGAGGCTGGGGTCGCGCACCTGAGCCTGCCGCAGCGTCTGCGCTATGCTGCCGAAGCCTGTGTGGGGATCCTCGTAGACGCCCTTGACGGGCGTCAGCCATGTTTCTTATGGCTTCTTCGGCCCCCTGGGCCTGCCAGGCTTCCATCCAGCCGGGCCTGGAAGCTTGCACACCCCCCACAGCACGCTGGTGAGGTGAGAGTAGCGTGGCCCCATTCTTCCACTTCGTTCCTGCAAAGTCGTCCGAGGCGAAGCCCAGCCCCGTTCATGTCCGGGCGTTTGTACTGCTTGGCCTCCACGGAGTTGAAGAGCTGCTTGAGCTCTGCCACGTCGGCCTCGGCAATCTCCGTCTTCACCCGGCTGTCCGACAAGTCCGTGAAGCTTGTGTTGCAGACCACGTTGCCCGTGTTGCCAGAGATCACGAGGCAGCCGGGGTTCTGGTCAAGGACAGCTGTTCGTCTGCACCAGCGCCTCGTCGTTGATCATGATGAGCTCGCCCCACCGTCCCGCTCCAGGAAGACCCTCGCGCTCTGGTTGCCCAGCAGCCGCAGCTCCGGGCCGCTGTCGGAGGCCGCGCTGTTGTTGGACACTTGCACCTTGCTCCAGCCCGCCCAGTTCTTCGTCAAGAAGAGATCGTCCGAGAAGTCGGAGGTGTTGGTCACGGTGAGCGTGTTGGACGCGAAGAGCTGCGGCGCGGAGACCGTGCCCGAGCTCGTCACGTCGCCGCACACCACGCTGCCCGTCGACACTCCGCCGCTTGTGGCCGTGAAGGTGCAGTCCAGGCTCTCGCAGTCCAGCGGGCCCGCGGATGCCGCCCCAGTGATCGTCAGCGTGGCGCCGTGACCGCCCCGATGGCTGCGAAGCTGCCACGGTTGCTGCGCCCAAGGCCGTCAGCGTGCCCGTGGACACGTCGCCCACCGTGGTGAAGTTCCCGGCGTTGGCCGTGTTGTTGATGGATTCCGGTGGCCGAGCTCAGCAGGCCCACGCTGGCCGCGCCGGGGATGCTCAGCGAGCTGCCCGACACGGCGCCGGTGGACGACAGCGTGGCTCCGGCGACGGCGCCGGTGCCGAGGCGCCCACGCCCGTTGTGAACACGTCCGTGCAGTTCACGTCGTTGCACAGCAGCTGGTCGCAGCCCACGTTGCCCTGCGCGGTGAGCCCGTCCCGCGGTGAGCAAGTTGGCCAGCAGGTCCGTCACGGATGCTGTACAGGTCGTGACGTCGTCAGTCGTCCGGAAAGCGCGCGGCTATTTGCAGGGCAGAGGCTGCCTCCGTGACGGCCAACAAACCGTCCACTTGTGCGATGGTGTAGTAGCTGAGCAGCGCGGCTGCGATGCTCGAGGCCGTTGCCGTGTCCTGGTCTGCGGCCGAACGGTACGCCACCAGCGCCGAGGTTTGGTTGGTTGTGAAGACGTCCTTGTCCGGGCCCGTCCTGTAGGCCAGCAGCGGGCGGCCTGCGTCTGCGTGTCCTGCGCACTTGCCGTGCGGTAATCTCCCAACAGCGCGTCTACCTGCGCCGAGGTGTGGTAGGCCAGCAGCGCGGCCAAGATGGCACTGGTCGTCTCCGCGTCCTGCGCCGCGCCCGTTCGGTAGTCGGCCAAGAGCGCGTCCACTTGTGGTGTAGTAGGTCAGCAGCGCAGCCGCAAGGGCCGCGTCCGCCGCTGCGGTGGAGTAGCAGTCTGCCGTGATGCTCAGCGTGTCGTCGCCGTTGGCCAGCGCAGCAGAGAGAGGAGCCTCCAGATGCAGGTTGCGAACGACGTTGCTTCCGCGAACGAGCTCCCAAGTAGTGCAGCCCGCCCAGGCCGGCGCGTTAACAACTCCGCCGCTGCCGGAAAGCTGCAGGGCGGCGAGCTCCGCGAGGATTGCGTCGAGGGCGCTCTGGAGCGTGGTCTCGCTGGCAGAGAGCGCGGCCTTCGCGGCGTACGAGGCCAGCAGCGTCGCGTCGGCCTTGCCTGGAGCGCCGTGACGCTGGCGTCACGGCTAGCAAGCTGCGTGCGACGACGGCCTCGGTGGCGAGACCCAGCATGACGCCCTGCTCCACCTCCTCCGTCCACAGCTCCAGGTCGGTGTTGGTCGCAAAGCACACTCCACCTCCACGTCAACCTTGCACACCAGCGCGCCCTGATGGGAGTCCTATGGACATGCTTGGCATTGTCTGAACGTCCAGCCAGCGCAAGCCTTTGGCTTTTTATCTTGCGAAGACAAAAATCCGTCCGATGAACGCGCACTGGGCAGTAATCTTGCTCTTTAAAAACGCCGAGACTTCTGAAGCTTTTCTGCGGCGCCAAGTCGGTGGGCAGGGCCTTTGAGGCGGCGGGCTGGAAGGTCGTCTCCCTGGACATCGTGTCGCCACCATCCTTTGCGACATCCGGAGCTGGACTACACGACGTTTCCGCCGGGGCACTTCAACATGGTTTGGGCCAGCCCGGTCTGCACGGGATACAGCCACACACTGACGACGCGCCCACGGCCGAGACGAGGCCTGCGCAGGCCCGGCAGCCGCTGCGGCGCATGGCAGGACGGCAGGCACCTCCGGGCTGCGCAGCGGCCCCGGCTGATGGAGGGGCAGTACGAGAGGGTCAGCCAGTCACGCGAGCTGCTCTACAGCGTTCCTGCTGCGCTGTGCAACGAGATTGCGGCCACGGCAGAGCTTGCGGAGCGGTTCAGATTCCGAACTAGACCGTTCTGGCTTTTTTAATTCGAGGGGCCTGGAACAAGTCCATTTTTCCGTGTTTTTGCATGTTTTTGGGCTCTGCCACCTGTAGCAAAAAACGGTGTTGAAAGGCAGCGGGCCTTTTTTTTTTTTTTGTCATTTTGGGCGCTGTCACTCAACTTCGAAAACGAAGAAGAGGGACACCGGGTCTTTTTTGTTATTTTTGTGGCGCTGCCACCTGTAGCCAAAAACGTTGAAGGGCAGCGCGCTTTTTTTTGTAGTCCTGCACAGAGACGCCTGCCGGAGAGCGTCACCAGCTAGGTGGATGAATAGGTCCGTCATTGTGCGTCCAGGCCCTTGAAGGTGAACCGGGCAGGTCGCTTGAGCGAGTGCTGACGCCACTCAATCTGTCGGAAAGCGTCGCGCAGGTAGCCCACGCGGTCGATGTCGATGTTGCGCACCGTGTTGTCGTAAGTACCCGCAAGGAGCAAGAGGAAGTGGAAGGCTCCGAGACTCCTTTTATGGGGTTGCGAGGGTACTGCAGGCTGCCCAGCTGCATCTGAGACTCTAGGAAGCTGTCCTTCTGCCTCGCCGCCGAGTTGGCCAGCACGTGGATTTTGAAGCCCGCCCAAAAAGTTACAAACGCGCCCGTAAGTTTTGTGAAGGCGCGTTCCGCCACTCCGTTTGGGACGCTGGGCTGCTGCGTGCGCACCGTGGGCTGAACACAAGCAACTTTCTAAGAGGAGCACGCGGTTGAAGAACTCTACCAGCGCAGAGTCCAGGACGACCTGGAAGGCCAGAACTTGGACGTTCTGAATCTTCAAGTCGGTGCTTAGTGTGGCGCCCGACGGGCGCGCCGGCGTTCTCGAACACAGGCAGTCGTTGCGCCCGCAAACTCGATTTCTATCACCAGGTTTAGCGCCTCCGGTGGTTTCGCAAGACGTATCCCAGTTACGACCTGCAGCCGCTGCTGCTGAAGCGCCAGCGAGAGCTGGAGGAGGCGCGGGCCTTCAACGCCTCGCTGGGGGAACGCAGGCTGGCCCAGGAGGGGCAGCGGCACCTGGACGATGCGCTGCGCTACGCGCGCGCCGAGCGCAGGGGCGTCGAACGCGCAGCGGGCGAAGTTGCCGCGCAGTAACCAAAGAGATGAAGACGCTTCGGGCCCACGGCTTCAGCCAGCGCCCGCGCTTCGAGCAGGTGGTGGGCTACCTGGAGCGGAATGAGCCGCTGCCCCTGGACCAGCCGGACCGCAAGGCCACCACGTTCATCACGAGCCACTTCTACTTGGACGACTTCGTGCAGTCCAGCAAGGACCCCAACCCTCTGCAGCACACGCCCCTGAAGGCGATTCCAGAGGAAGGCTTCCGCACACATGCGCCAAGGCGGAGGAAACCGCTTCGGCAAGGACGACCTAGCTGGAGACCCAGAGGCCGACGCGCTGACGAACAACGGTCCATCACGGGCCGTTTGCGCACCGATGGAGCGCAGGCAGCAGCGGACCTTGTGGGCGCAGGAGCAGCAGGGCTTGCGCGAGGGCTGCTGCTCCTTCTGCCACTTTTTCCAGGTACCCAAAGGCCCCGCCCACGCCCTCGGAGGCAACGGCTACCTCACCCTCCTCCGCAGCCACCGCTGCCGTCTCCTCTTGCGCTGCGCCGCGCTCCCCTCCTGCGCGCGCTGCCCCGCTTGTCCAGGAGGCGCTCTACGTCGTCGGGTCGACCGATGATCTGCGGTGGTGGCTGCGGCTGCGGCCCTGGGCGGGCAATACGTTCAGCGGACGTACCCGGCAGCGTCCTAGCACGTATAGCAAGGACCCGGGGGAGAGTGGATGTTCAGTGGCTTGCCTTGTGAGACCCATATAGCACATATAGCACGTATAGCAAGGACCCGGGGGACTGTGAGGGTTCGGCGGCTTGCCGGCGTAGAAGCCTCCGCCCTGCCGCGCCACCTGCCTGGCATGGCCGCGCCACCTGCCCGGCATAGACGCCACGCCAGCGTACGCGCCGCGCGCACTCTTGTTTCGCACGATTTGCATGGTGTTTGACATGGTTTTTGCATGGGTTTTGCATGGTGCGGTTGCATGACATGATTTTGACATGACATCTTGTTTTTGCATGACATGATTTTGAACATGTCATTTTGACATGTTGGTTTTTTGCACGGTTTTGCACGTCATGTGCATGTGGTTCAAGCCCTAATGCCCCTCCCCCTCCCCCCGATTTTTTTCCTGTCAGGTGTACATCCTGGAGAACTTCGCTGGGAGGCGGGGCGGTGCCGAGCGGGCACCTAGGATGTGCCGAGCAGGCACAGTGCCAAGCAGGCACTCGGCACAGTGCCGAGCAGGCACAGGAATTCGGTGCTGGCACTGTGGGGGCGCCAGTGCCGAGCAGGCACAGCGCCGAGCAGGCAATTGTAGGTAGTGCCGAGCGGGCACCTGGTGCCGGGCACCGTAGGACAGCGCCAAGCATTTGAAGCAGGCGTGGAGGCCACTGTGAAAGTGGTTGAGTGGCTCGCCCAACGGCCCCTTAGTACTGGCTCGCCCAACCTCGTGTGATGGCTCGCCCAATGAGTACGGGCTCGCCCAATGAGTACGGGCTTGTTTGATGGCTTGCCCAACGGCTTCGATACCTAGCGCGCCACATTCCTGCCGCACCACTGGCATAGAAGCCTCCAGCCTGCCAAGCCTGCACCACACCGATGTCGGAATTCCGACTTCGCCCTACACCGAATTCCGACTTCGGTATTTTGCCCGAAAAACCATCACCGGGCCAGCGCCGAAGGTCTGTCAGCGATGCCGTCCTCGCAGCATCGCTGACCGAGTGTTCTTTTTCACCATTCACACGCCCAGCCGTCAATCGTGGCGTGGGCACAGGATTGCTCCACTCAATCCTGGCGTGAGCACAGGATTGCCCGAAAAACCAATCACCGGGCCAGGGCCGAAGGCCTGTCCACCCTGCGCCCCACCAGGCGCAGCAAGGAGCGCAGGAAGACCGGGTCTTGCGCCGCGCACCTCCAGCGCTGGGCGGCGAGGTAGTACTCCAGCTTTCCAGAACCAAAGAAGGGAGAGTGAAGCACATCGACGTCCCCCAGCAGCCGGTCCAGGTGTGGAGCAAGCCACGCTTTGCTCCCCATGTACTTCAGCTGCATACCAGCCCTTTAGTTTATCCGGAGTCGCCGCCCGGATTGCCCGGAACTGACAGACTCGCCGCCCGGCTTCCCGGCTTCTTGAAATTTGGGAAGTAACGCAAAGGAAATGGGGAAGATCAAGCTGTTTCCTACGACTGAATATAGCAGCAAGCAGCCCTCTGACCCCGTGGTGCCCCTGGTGCCATGCACGGGCATCTTCCTCGGGCCATCAAAATCGGGCAAAACCGTGGCTCTGACAAGCCTGGTTCTGGAGCAGTATCGCGGCGTCTTTGAGAGAATTTACATCTTCAGCCCGAGTGTCAACATAGACGACGGCTGGATCCCCGTCAAGAAGTACATTGAGGGGGACCTGGGGGTGAACACAGAGCGGGAGCAGACGTATTGGGACGAGTGGGACGAGGCGCTGCGGCGCATCATCCAGCAGCAGTGTTAACTTTCGCGAGCTCAGGTCTGGAGAGGTTTTTTTCATGTGTTTTTATGTTTTAGCCTTAAAAAAAAATGTGCCAAAAACCACATACATTGGGGGAGAAAATTATAGTTTAAAAAAACAAGGACATCGCTGGTAGACTCACATGAAAATTTCAAAAAAACATTGAAAATGGCCAGTGGGTACTGAAATCCAAACCGTCAAACCTTGGATTTGACAAAAAAACCCAAAAATGCAACATCCGCCAAAATATATTTCCGTTTTTTGGGGTGGCTAAACCGGTTGAACGGTAAACTAAGGGTTTGAAGTCTGCATTTCACAAGGTTGACTGGACGGGGCTGTGGCCTCACACCTCATACGCACGAACGCAAGCGGCTCAGACCCTTCTTTTCACATGAGCTCCTGTCCGCTGGGCACTGATGGGGGGGCAAGGCTGCACCGCTCTGTGGCGGCTGCATGTAGCACTGCACTTCGGCGGAATGAGGGGCATTATGTGCCGACTTACTTAGACTTGGATAGGGCACGTGCATGAATGCGCAGCTGTGCAGTTGCTATCTGGAGGCACACCCTGAAATGGCAGAAATGGCCCTGAAGCATGATCGGTCTTAATGCCCCCCACGCTGACACATACCCGACAGCAAAGGTCTGGCAAGGGCAAGGCCCGCAGCTCACAGCATCAAGTCTTCTTGTCTGCCGCTGCCGCTTCTGAATCCAGGAGCTCGCCACTCGCAACCGCGTCTTCAACAGCCGGGCCTTGATCACCGTCAACCTTGTGACTCTTTGCCTTTCGTCCTGGCGAGCGCTGGCCCATGCCCTAAAACGATGGAGCCACAGCACGGAACAATGCAACGAGGCTCGCATGACATGATGATGATCAACATGATGATGATGGTGATGATGATCAATGATGATGATGATGATGATGATGATGATGATGATGATGATGATGATGATGATGATGACACGTTCGAGCCGAGCCACGATTGCGTGGCCGGGTTGTATGTCTCATCTCTGCCAGGCTCAACCTGCGCCAATGTGCAAAAAATACACGCTTCTTATCGGGGCGTTTCCTGCCCAAAGGTTTGAAGGCTTGGCCAGGTGGCGTGGTTCTAGGTGTTTGTTTTTTTGCAAATGCCGATTTACTGATTTCACCCTCCTTGCCTTTCATGCGAAGCTGAGTCATCCCCCACGCGAGCGCCCAGAGCCAGATCATCCTCAAAGATGCTGAAGTCCAGCTCTGCAAGCGAGCCACCATCCGTGGAGGCAGCAGGACGTTTCATTGCACAACCCCAAACCCTAAAAAGGGGCACCTCCAAAAATATACACACATGCAAAACCCCAAGCTTCAAAAAGGGACACCTCCAAACATATCAAAGGGGGCCACTCAGCCAAATTGCGGCGGTCTTGCTAAGTTGCCTGCAGGCAGCTGCGGCCAACACATGACAAATGGCTTTCCACTGGAAACAACCGTCGTTACCCTCTAGCGAGCAGCTGTGCTTGCCATCTGCTCTGCCATCTTGACATTTAGCGCAACTGGTATCCAATGTGACAAGCAGGCTTCAACTTGCAGGATGGCTCACTAAAAAAAGAAAAACCCCAAACCCTAAAAAGGGGCACCTCCAAACATATAAACACATGCGGAACCCCAAGCCTCAATAAAACATGTTTTTCACACCCAGGTGGGGCGTCAGGGTGGTTACTTAGCAAAAAACAAAACCCCAAACCCTAAAAAGGGGCACCTCCAAACATATAAACACATGCGGAACCCAAGCCTCAAAAAGGGACACCTCCAAACATAACAGGGGGGCTCCCTAATTTCACACCAAGGTGGGGCGTCAGGGCGGCCACTCACAAAAAAAACCAAACCCCAAACCCTAAAAAGGGGCACCGCCAAACAGATAAACACATGCGGAACCCAAGCCTCAAAAAGGGACACCTCCAAACATAACAGGGGGGGCAATCGTTAAAAAATGTTTTTCACACAAAGGTGGGTGCAACTATTAATATATTATCATTATTATTATCATATATGTGTAAACATAACATATTAGTTATTATTATTTATATGTATGTATTCATTTATTGTTTGATTGATTTATTTAGTATTTATATTACTTTTTTATGTGGCCGGCTGCACAGGTGGAGTTTGCGTCAAAATTCAAGCTCAGCGCCGCTATACAGCTGCAGCTTGCCGAATGCAATTTGACGTCGCGACGCAATTCCGAGAGGCAACTCAGTGCCGCTATACAGCCTCGCGTCGCAATTCCAAGACTTGCCAAGAGGCAAGAGCGCGGCATGCCTGATTATGACGCAGCGCTGTAATGCTTCTTGATCACCTGCTTGCCTGCTATGAGAGTCTTCGGCTGCTTGGCGTTGAAGTTGAAGTTGCAGCGGGCCTTGGCATTGAGGAGTCTGACCTTGGCATTGAAGCGGGCCCTCATCTTCTGCAACACGCTCTTCATGCCTTGGTTGCCAACCATTGGTTGCTGTTGACCCCTCTGCAAAAAGTTTAACTGAATGGAAAATCCTTGATTTCCGAAAAAGTTAAAGTCTAAAGATCCAACCCAATAGCAATCAAGATGCGGCGGGCTCTCCAGCGCCTCACATTGTGGCGGTACTCCCAGCATTTGCGGGGTGTAAAGCCCTGCTCAATCCATCGAGCATCAGCATCGATCAGCCGCACAAAGAACCAGGGGTGCCAGTCGGAATCCACCGACTCGAACATGGCTAGTGCGCATGCAGGCATGTCTCCTAGATTGTCATAATCTGCTTCACGGAACCTTTCTGAGAATATAATGCCGGTCTAGTTATCATTCCCGGGGATGGCTCACGCAGTGCTGATCATGTGCTGGTATCCGCAGCAGACCTGCATAGCAGAGATCTAAAGCCAAAACTTTCCGGGCAACGAACAGCATTCAGCATGCTTCCTTCATGCTGGTGTGTAAGACTGGAGGCAAGCCATCAAATCCAAATGGTCAAAAACAATCAAACAACTCAAAATTCGGGATAACAGAAAAATTCTAAATAGCTAGTGAAAAACTAAAAACATTCATCGACGCACAGCACTCGGGCAAATCTTAAAATCTACATGATCAAATGACAACCCGGTTAACCCGAAAATACAACAATTGAGTTGAGGGCCCGTAGAGGGGATGTAACTTGGGACATGCGTTGGGTGCCCAGGCCAAAAAAAGACACATGCCACTGGGATTGCCGGGAGCTGCCTGTGCTTCTTTTTTTGGCTGGCCACCTTGTCAAGGTCATCACTGCGAGACGCAGGACCACACAGAAAGCGGTGCATCGCCTTCCACAGGCCAGAGGCAAAAGATTGTGACCCTCCAAGGTCCGTGCACATACCGCGTGAGGGCTGTTGCCATCAGCCGGGCAAAACACAAGGCAGCCATTCGCCGTTTGAACGGGACACTCAAATCAGTTTGCCTTGGCGTCATCTCTTCAGTGTGCTGCGAGACACTGACCCTGTAGATCATGGCATGCCACTTGCCACCACGCAGGCACAGGCAGCACAAGTCACGAGAAGACGCACTTGAGCTGTCGGGCTGTGGCTGACAAGGACACTAGCTGTCAAGTTGGCCGATGTTGGCAGGTCAATTCCCCAATGCAAGCAACCAACTACCAACTCCGTCCGCTGCAGCAATCACTGTACTCCCCCACATCTGAAACTGGGAAAACAATTGGCTGCCAACACAGAGTCACCAAGCTAACCGCGAAGTGTTGCACTGGAATGCAATTCGGGCACCACTTTGCAAATGGAAGGCCAGCCCCAAGAACTTCTGGAGATAATCAAATGCAAATCCATTCGGAAAACACCGACATTAAAGCCGCATGAACAGTGCGGAGGAAACTAGGCTGTTTTGCGCCCAAGTATTGCAAGCGTCCAGTCCGCCACAGGTCGTAGCCATGCTGAAACTTCAACTGCTGGCACTGCTGGCTGGCTCCGGCTCCAAAGCGAAAACAACATGGTTCCCAGCTCTACGTTAATTTGAAGGATGTGAAGATCAATCTTTGTTGGTAACTTGCTGGTTCACTTCAATTTCAATCAATGACTAATCTGGCAGCCACGCAGTTCCTACAGTTTGCTCCTACCAAGCCAATGATCCCCCACATCCGTGCGGCGCAGGTGCCGAGAGGTTTTCAAGTTTTCGTAAAACAGAGTCCTGACTGTACAGTTCCAGAAGCCACGGCGTCTGCGATGCGAGTTGGATGTATCCCCCATCATATGTTCAAAGCATTTGCCAGTATTACCAGTGAAACAAAGGGGCTGCAAGCCATGCGGCGCCCAAATCTTATGGGCGTCACCCTACTCAGTCGCTTCAAGCGGCTGCGCGCAAAGCAACATGCCCTGCAGGACTCCTTGACAAACAAATTACATGTTTGCTCGCTTGAGCTTTCGTGGCAAATAAGTTTGCGAGTAATGGTGATGGCTTTGTTTTTGTATCAGCGATGGTCCTCCAAGGACAATCATGCTTCGGCTTCGGGCAAAGCTCAGAATCAGAAAGTCCAGCACTCCTCCCACCGCAAGCGATCCCACGCTGACTGAGCGCATCAACTGCATTGCAGAACGCGCAACAATCAACAAATGCCACCCTGCCGCATCACTTCCTCTTCCTGGGTCTCTTCTTCGCTGCCGCCAGGGCCGCAGCAGCCTCGCTGTTGGTCGCTGGCAAACACTTATGCACTTGCTACAAATCAAACATCCTGGGGTCTGGCCTCCTCGGCCTCGTCCGCCTCCACCTGCTGTTGTTTCCCCTTGCCCTTGGCCTTGGCCTTGGCCTTGGCAGTAGGCGCCGGCATGCTTGTAGCTTCCTGACAGGCGCGAGAAGAGATCGGGGCACAACACTATGTTGACTGTCGATTCTACTACTGCGTCAACAACAATGTGTCAACAACATTTTTTGTTCTGTCCTGGCCCGATGATCCCGATGATTGAGATGGATTGGGCGCGACTGGTTGTGTTGCGAAGGCTGTCAGGCTCAACTGGGTCATCTGCGCCTGTGGCTGGGCGGCACGCCCAACAATCTCCGGGGTGGGGAAGGGGCGTTTGAATTGGTCCCACCCTTTCCAGGAAACAGTCTGCGCCTCAACTCGAGCTGCCTTCGCTGGCCTCTCACACTCAGGCGTGGCTTTCCTTTTGGCCTCCCCAGCCGTCATCGTCACGCGTCTTTGCTTCAGCGGCCTTGTCAACCACTGATTGGGCCGCCGCCTCATCATGCCGCGGCTTTGCCTCCGTAGCCTTGTCAACCACTGGCGCCTCCTCAGCCGGCTGCTGCTGCTGATCGACGCCTCCTGTTGCTGACAGTTGCGCCTCATCATTCTGGGCCTCCCCAGCCGGCTTCTGCTGCTGCTGCTGCTTCTGCTGATCAGCGCCTCCGGTTGCTGACGCTTGCGCCTTATCCTGATTTGCCTCAGCCTGCTTGTGCGACTGCTGCTCTCCTGGTGCCGCTGCTGCTGCTGCTGCTGCTGCTGACACTTCACCCTTCTGATGCCGCTTCAAGAATCGGAGCCAATCCTCTAAATCTTGGATCTGGTCACCTTCAGGGTCACGAAATAGGGCCAAGTCCTCCGGATCCAATTTGCCATTTCCAGAAGCCGACTCAAATGCAATGGTCGTGTAGGCATTGAAGAGCAGGTGGTCCCTAGCTCGCTGCAGCTCAGCAGATATGTCTGTGCCATCTTGCGCAAACCAGTCTTCCAAATTGCGTGGAGGATGCAGGTGGTCCAACATCAGCGTGTGGCCAGCTGCACTTGCCTTGCTGCTGTCGCTGTTGCTGTTTCTGTTTGCTCCAGCTATCTTTTGAATCTGTTGCTTACGCTTTGCGTCAGGCGAGATGTCAAGGAGGGGCAGTGGCTCCTTTGCGGCTGGGTCTTTGTCTTCTTGGTCACCTGTCAGCATTGATCAGAGCAGCAATCTCATGACGCATGTTTGCAAGCCTCAGCCACGGGCCTGGTTCATCACCAGAGGCATCATCTTCGCGAGCCATGATTAAGCTAGCTGCTTCCACATGAGGCTTCCTCAGTCCAAACTGACCCCCACCGTCCCAAGGAACAGCAGAAGCTCTGAGTCTGACACTGCAACGCTTAAAGCTGCAGCCACGCGTCGCATTTGACTCAGCGTAGAAGCTCACAGATGGTCGCAGGGACCATGGAAATATGGCCAGCGGTATTCGCCTCATTGGCAAACAAACAAAAACATCTCACCCTCCACCACATGCACCGCATCGCAAACTTATCGCCAGTTCCACACCATGCCCGTTGACACACATTTGACACACACGCACAAATCACATGAGGCTCCGACAGACTATAGTTATCCTCTACGCACGCTTTGTCCACCGTCACATATCCAGCCGGGGCAAAGAACAGATCCCCGCACTTGCTTGTCGAGGAAGTGAGGCTGGGTAGCTCTGTGGGCGACGGGAGGTCCTCCAAACTCAGCCGGAGCAGCCAGTTGACCACATCCTCGACGCTCGGATCCAGCTCTTGCCTTTGCAGGTAAGACCTTGCCTCAGCCAGTCTCACCATGACAAACACGCGGGCGCCTTGGCGCTGCAAACGCAATGAGGCGAAGCATGATGTCTCCACTCCGTGGTAGCAGCTGCCGTGCCGTTGTCCGTGCACAAAGGCTGCCTGAGAGAACGCGCAAATGTACTTGCTCTCTTCCTCACTCAGCTGGGCTGGGCCGTCTGTTTGGAACATGTCCTCCGGAACAAACGGCCACTCCGACGGCCCGGGTAGAGCGCTCAAGAGCTCGGATCTGACGATTGCGCAGGCCTCCTCTTCGAGTTTGATCTGCCCTTTCGCTTGAGCCCGCTCAGACATGGACTCCCGGAAATTGTCAATCAATCCCTCAACCAGCTCTCTGTTAGCCTCCTCCTTGAACAAGGTCTTCATGATGTTCCTGACGCACACAACGGGCTATCTGCGGGCAACTGACACATGAAGCCAACCCCTGGGTCCGACATCATGAAAACTGACAAAAAACATTTGATTTAAAGGCTATGATGAATGGTCTGCTCCCTCGGGTCCAAATCCTCGAAGGTCTTCACAATGCTGACCGGAGCCCGCTTTTCAAGGTTACGGTGAATTTTGATCACCGCGGGATCACTCGTGGAAGCCATGCTGCTCAATCGCGTTTTGGCCTTGGGTGGATCAGCGGCGGCACCCTGCTGGTTTTGATGCCGGAGCCGTTCAGACGTCAAAGTGGTTTGCACGGCGCTTGCGTAGTCTTTGCCTCCCTTGGTCAAAGCCTTCACAGCAGTGGCATAAATGGCCAACAGCTTCTTTGCAAGGCTCATGCCTGATTCGATGCAAGCCTTTGGGTCGTAGTCAGCACCAGCGTCTGCGCTTGGGACCCTTTTCATAAGAAAGGCATTCAAATCCAGCAGCGCTCGCACTGGCACCAGATCATCATCAGGGGGCAAGTCATCGAAGTAACCTGCGGACCTTGGGCACGCCCGCTAAACCGTGCTGATGCCCATGCAGTTTCAAAATCCACCACTGCTTATCGCAAAATAGAAATGCGTGAGAAAACAACAACATGCAGCGACTTCTCTGCCAAGGCACACCACCAAGTCGCGCAAGGGCCGTTTCTCACCCGAGCGCTTCATCTTCTGCAGCACCTGCATGCCAGGAAGGTCGAAGTCGATGGCCCCCTCACCAATCATCGCCTGCACCAGCACAAGTCTCTGCACGTACTGAAAAGCACACTTGTAAAGGCTCTTGCGCGGGCCGAGGTGATGCGGGTCCTCCCCGCTCAAGAGCCAACCGGTCACGGTTGCCTCCACAACGCCATCGGACACCATAGCGCAAAACTTCCTTATGTGCACAACCATGGCACTATATATGGCACTGGAAACAACATGGGCTGAACATATATAGTTCAAACGGTCAAAAAGTCAGCCTAGTAAAACCGAGCGTCTCAGTCAGCCCGGGGGGCGTGTCAAGCGCCCGGATGCCCTTTTCCAAGGCAGCCTTCATGTTGCTCATGCAGGCCTCGACCCTTGGCAAGAACCCAGTGGCCTTTTGCAAAGCGAGCTGCTCCACATTGACAATGGCAGGAACCTTTGAGGCGGCGCCTTTCTTGACTTGTGGCGTGCGCCCACCTGATCCAGCGGATGCGCCGGCGCCACCTCCCCGATTGCGACCCACTCGTTGCAAAGGAACAGCCCCATCATCATCGAAAGAAAGCGACAATCGAGGAGCGCTTGTTGTGGCCGTCAGGAAACTTGCGTCAGCCTGTGGTTCCTGGGGGGGAACTGTAAGTGAGAGTGAGCCATCGCTGGGGCCCGCTGGCAACATTGCAAACAAAAATGGAAACTATAGAAACTTGAGAAGCAAAACCAAGCCGAGTCCTCTTGGGCAAATCGTTCCGCAACAGCTTGCCGAAAGGATGCTGCGGGGTGTCTGGCCGATGCCTCCTGGGTTGTGGTTTCATCACGGGCCCGCACTTGCTGTCTCCTCTTGTTCTCCTCCATAATCACATGAACCCGAGTAAATGTTTCTTCTTTGCGGCTCTTGGGATTGAAGAGCACCTTCTCTGATTTGTTCACAGAGGGGTCACCTATAAGGCGGTGCCATTCTGACAGGGCTTCGGCTTCTGAGAGGTTGAAAGGAGGAGCCAGTTGTTTCTTGTGCCGCACAAACTCTCCCATCAGCACCACCTCCTGCATATCCACCCTGGATTTCCTCAACGAGACCGCGTGGGAAAGCACGTCAAACTGTGCGGCCTTTCCCTGCGTGGCCTTCTTGTCCCTGAAAGCACGGACCGTCTGAATCCACACGTCATGGTCATTCTTCTTCATTTCCTCAGTTGGGACCAGCTGCACAAAGGGCCTGGGCCTGGAAATAAAAAGGTAACTGTTGGAACCATTTACTTGACTGAAGAGTTCAAAATGATGGCCTTGGACAAGTAAGTTTCTGTCATCCTCTCCATGGTCCCCTGCGTTTTGCAAGCGGCATCAAAGGCCCGTTTGGCGTAGCCGTCCTCCACACAGAAGTTCCTCGCAAGGTGCAGTCTGGCCGCACGGTCTTGCTCCTGACAGCCAACTTGGACGACCAACTCAGGATCTTTTTGTGGAGCCCAGTGGGTCAACAATTACTCAACAGAACATTTAGCCACACAATGACCACACAATACTCACAGAAAAAATGGTCCTGCTTCGTCAGCGGCTTCTTGCAGATCTCGCATGATCCTGTTGATGCCTCAGCATCAGGCGCCGCTCCTACAAGCTCATCCTGAGCCTCATGAGCAGCCATGGCCATGGCAGCAAGGCAAGCGCTGATTCCAAGTGCATGTGGTGCTGCTATGCCAGTTCTGCCTTGTCCGCCTGCTAGAGCCATGTCATCATGTCCAAGTTGCCCGCCCTGCTAGAGCCAATCGCAATCGGTCTCATAATCTCAACTCAACTCAAATGTCACCAGTTCAAACTGATTCAGGTCATCAGCACCCATGCGTCTGTCAGGCCAACAATTCGGATCAAGGTGAGCAAATTTCGATTCACCAAGTTTTGCACAATTCCGCGTATCACCGTCAATGCCAATTCTTGTCTGGCAATGCGCTGGAGCTCCAGCGCGAGCACAACCCACGAGTGACTCTTGGGTTCTTATTGTGGGGAGTGGGGAGGCATGGGCATTTCAATGCATGTGATGGTCGCTGTCGTTCGCTGGGCAATGCTGGCGCTTCAAAAAGGAGCCTGCGCAAACAGTCTAATCTGAACAGTCTTCGGGGGCACCCAGCCCGTCGTCTTCAATGGGTCCAACGGGCTGAAGGTTGCAGAGCACAAATCCTACGAAAGACCCTGCACATGCTACGTGAAACGCATTGCCTGCCATGCGTGTCAAGGCATGTTGACCTACATCGGCACAGACCGGGGCCACTGGCAAACCAGACGCCTGCACTTGGGGGTCAAATACGGGAACGCCCTGCGCTGCAAGAAGTTCTTGCGCAAGCAGCAGGCGTCCTTGCTGCGTTGACCAAATCACAGACTTGGTCAACAAACATGGAGCAAAATGCCCTGCGCGCCCGCTGAACTCGACGTTCTGTGTCAAGTTGATGAGGACTTCCCGGCCACTATTTACCATCTTGGCAATCCGCTCATTGGTGTGGTACTGTTCCAGCCTCACCTGAGTCAGCAGTCAGTCACAACTAAATCGCGGTCTATCCGATATCCAAGTCCCTGTAAGGTAAAGTGAAAGAGGGGCTACCCCTCACAAACCTAAGAAGCTTCATCTAGCCGGAATTTGCCACACAAAGCAAAAACAAAACCAAATGAAAAGTCGGGGCGACACAACTCTGTGACATGAGAAAAGCACAAGTGCCACGCGCGCCAGGATGCTTTGAGCGAGGCCGGGAGCAGATCATAGAACGTGCCCTGCAGCATCTGGCGGGAGCACAAACGTTTCCGCTCAGCTTCCACCTCGGCGCGGCTGCGAACCCGTGGAATGTTGTATTCACTCAACCCCCCCCCCCCCGCAAAATAAATAAAGGGAACACAATTGTAGTTGCAAGCGCAAGGCGCCACATCATCTGGGGCACAAAGCAGCTGACCCCCATCAAAATCAGGCGCCCTATCAAGGATCTTGATGTCCTCAATGGTTCGGACCAGCTCCATGTCCAGCCTGATGCACGCGGTGTACCTCCTTGTACGTTGGATCGGGAACCCCCGCTCAGTGGGCCGCTGGATCATTGAATGCACCCGGTAGCCAGGGAGAAACTTCTCCAGGATTGACGCCCTGAAGTTTCTCGTGCACTCATGAAAGTACACATGTGGGCGCTTCCTCCGGATTAGTTGCAACTCCACCGCAAACGGAAGCACAGTCTTGCCCGCCAATGACAGCACCTGCGACATCGATGACCAATCCTGGCAAGAGGTCCCGGCCATGTAGATGAGCAAAGGGTCCGTCAGCTTTGCCACCCCCGTCACCTGTGCCACACGCTCGCTGTCGGTCTGCAAGAGAGCGGCCGGGAACACATCGCACTTTTTCGAGTGATGCTTGCAACAAGTCGCCTGCTCCACAAAAAGGTTCTCAAATGCATCCATGCGGGCCATGAGCTTGTCCAGCAAAGTGCTCCCCAGTTGGTTAATGACCTTCTTGATATCATCCTTCGTCTGCGGGGCATCGCCGGGTGCATCACTACACGCGGCAGCCCGTTGCTTGCCACGCACCGGCTGGGGCATCTTGGGCATGGCCTTGTACTTGGCGATGAGCGGCTTCAACTCCAGGCTCGAGGTGTCCATGACTTTCAGCACAGCCACGCGCGCGTCCAGCGTCAGCAACTGCAGCAAATCAGGGAACACATGCAGGGCGCCGTCCTCATTTGAGCACAGCACTCGCTGGCAGTTCTTGTCGATGTCAACCGAATGGCCAACGATTCCTCGGACCCAACCCGGGCAAAGATCTGGCGCTCGGTCAGACACGGCTGCCTCAAGCATCGCCTTGCTGTGCTCCATGCCCCCCATACCACCTTGGACAAAGAACAAACACACGGGGGAGCAGGGGGCTGGCTGTCGGTTGAAATCAATAAGAACAACCAAGCAAAGCGACAAAAAAGAGGGAACAAACAAATCATCAATCAAAACTGCCTGGTCACTGTATTGCGACATCCAAACCGCGTTGTGTGTGTTTCGCAGCAGGGTGGACACGGCCGCCTGACCGTAGTTTGCCTCGCACTGCTCTACCAGCCAAAAGTTCCAGCGGAAGGATTCAACCATATTGGGCGACAAAGCCTGCCCCGCGCCAGACGGCGCCCGTTTCCTAAGTGGCTCTCGCTTTGGTCTGCCCACCAATGTCGCAGTCCGCAAACATGTCGTCCACACGGAATCTGGCATCGCCTGGCGCAACCATTCATGTGGCAAGGGTGGAATCGAACCGCCAAGTCAGACACCAGTTGGGGACCAGTCGTCGCGGACCTGTCGCGGACCCGTCGCGGACCTGTCGCGGACCTGTCGCGGACCTGTCGCGGACCTGTCGCGGACCCGTCGCGGACCTGTCGCGGACCCGTCGCGGACCTGTCGCGGACCCGTCGCGGACCTGTCGCGGACCTGTCGCGGACCCGTCGCGGACCCGTCGCGGACCTGTCGCGGACCTGTCGCGGACCCGTCGCGGACCCGTCGCGGACCCGTCGCGGACCTGTCGCGGACCTGTCGCGGACCTGTTGGGAAACATTCGGGGGGGTTGTGGTGCCCATACCAGTACCAGTCTGGATAAAGGAATTCGACAAATGCTGCCCGAGGACATCAAAACACAGATCAAATGGAAAAACACAAAATGAAACGGAAAATTGAAAAAAACACGTAAAAACCTGACGATCAGTAGGGGATCTGTCGCGGACCATGGTTCGGGGGGGGGGGAAAAAATGTAGAAAAGGCTGATTCTAGGGGGTGGGGGGTAGATGGTTGCCTGTTCTGTTTTTTATTTCACATTTCAACACGTGTACCACCTTATCCGTTTTTGAAAGGCTGATTTTGGGGGCATGAAATAACGATATGGATGTGGTAACGAATTGATGATTTGGTCCCCTGTCTCGTTCCAGATTTCAACTTTTAGTTTTATTGATTGAAAGAGGATAGGACTTTCTGTGGTTTCACGGGTTGGCTTTTGGGCGGTTGTTGTGGTTTGTCATTTAATGAAATGTTTATAGATTAAAAGTTCACTATAATTATAACATATAACAATATAAATGATATAATTATGGTTTAGTTATGAATTACACAGGTTCATCAACAATTAGTTTAAACCTTATGTTTTGTACTCCTCCAAAATTCATTCTACTTCTTTCATCATCAATACATCTGTATATTGTTTGATGTGCCTCTATCATTACTTCGGTTATATTATCTATGGTTATATTATCTACAAAATCATCACTATGAAAATGAAAACTAAAAGTGTTAAAATGGTTGTCTTCATAATTGAAATGATGAAACCTTACAAACATATTTACCTCAACTATTATCACTGCTTCATAACCGTTATCGGTTTCAATACCATCTAACAAACAATCTAAGCTTTCATTTTCATTAAAAACTATATCTTTGATGCTTTCAATGCTTAAAGGTATATTTCTTGAAATGTAATACTTAATTATGTGTCTCTTGAAATCATCGCCATCTTCAACAGTATAGCGCTTTGTCTTTCTTTTTGTTTCAGTTCTTTTAAATTTATATCGCTGCTGTATTATCTTTAATGTCTCAATATGATTATGTTTTATATTCAAATACTCAGGTTCCCCTAATTTATATGAAATTATATTTTTTAATATATCAACAGGTAAGTTAGTCCATTTCTCACTCATTGTCTCTTATTATATTATATTATTTTTTCTTTAAGTAGTTTTTAGCTGGGGGTTTCAGGTTTCATTTAAATGCAGTGTTAGATTATAAAACTTTGTTGTAATCATATTATAGTTATAGAATAATATGAATAAACCTATTTTCAGTGTTTCCAGTCTCCTATGTTGTTCCAAGAACTGCTTAAGATGTTTCTGATATTATACCAGATTAAGTTAACGTCATAATCTTTCATTGGTGCTCTTTGTTGTTGTATTAAATAACGCAACACTGATATCAAAGTATAATAATTAAAATGCATTGTTGTCATTCCTCCTCTTTCGTTAATACTATTACCATTATGTTTAACGAGTTCTTCTTTCATTATGTTTTCGTAAATCTCTTTTATCCATTGATGATTTTGTTCTCCATACTCGGCGAACATATCTAGATATATATCTTCCATTGTTTTATCGTTTTTAATTATTTCAATGACTTGTTTATATGATGGATAGGGATTATCCTTAATGAAACTCAATATTATCTGTCTATCCTGTTCCAGCTCTTTTTCTGTCACTCCTATCATTGGCATTTCACTTCTTAATATTATAAGTTAATATTTCTTTAAGTCTTTCTATTTTTAGATGAGACATTCGTTTTTCATGTTGGTATTATGGAAAGTTGAACCCCGCCCCAGGAGTAAATCACATTGTGATTACAAATCCCAATTTTGAGGATTTCAACCCTTCAACCACAAGGATTTGAAAATCCCACATCACAGGAACTGAAATCCCAAATCTCGGGATTTGAAATCCCGAATCCCGGGATTCGGGATTTCTCAGTTCCACTAATAATTCTACTAATTTCATACTAATAGAATTACTTAGATACTGATATGTTTAATTATATTCATTATTTTCATTATCATTTGATTTATTTGGTTGACACATCTTAGTCTTTTGATGTCTGCTTAATTTGCTTTTGCGACCTACTGCTCCACAGACTTCGCACACTACATTCTGCTTGTTTTGTTCAAGAATTTGTTCTCTATTCATTTGGTAATATTCTTTTCTATGTTGTTTATGTTCTTCTTTATTGTTTTGATACCATTCTTTCATTCCGTTCTTTATTTTCTCTTGGTTAAGTGGATTATACATTTCTTTGTATTCTTTTGGCGTTCTACCTGCCACACAACGATTAACACATTCTGTATTTTGGATATGATAACCTTCTCGTCGAAGTAGTTGCTCTTTACTATCACACGGGTAGTGCTCAATGAGTTCTATCTTACAGTTCTCAACACCGTATTCGTCAAACAACACTCTAGAATTTGAATGTTTGTTTCGCCCGTGCCTTTCATTGAAATAATATTTCTGCCTATGTCTTGCCATCCTTTGGCTTAGTTCCTCACACGTGCTTCCTACATAACACTTTTCATAACCAACATCAACTATTTTGTAAATTTTACCGTTCTTATATCTTTCCATATCTGTTAATATCTTTAAAAATCTTTTCTTTAATTCATTTTATCCTGAAATGACCATAGGGCAAAGAATTAAAAGCATCAAAATAATGTCTTTTATTCTCGAAATTACTTAGACTTTGTTTAACCTGAGACATCGAATAAATCTGATGAGTGCGACTCCTGATGAAGTTGTAGGTGATTTCGTGTTTTTTGTTTTGATAAAGTGATTCCTCATAGTTTTGATATGTTAATTCCTTTTTAACCTTATGTTTAACAACACCTTTAGATTTCTTATGTTCTTCTTCTTCACCGTGGATTGTGAAAGCGTATGACTTTGGTTTGAGTGCTATAAACTTTGTAATTATCTTTGAAGAGCATTCATCTTTGTACATTCCTAAGACCTTCTTATTTGTTGTGTCATGGCATGGATGTTCAACAGGATAATCACTAAAATCCATATGTTGCTTGATACCTTGAAAATCCTTGTAGACATCATCAGTGAAGGTTTGAATTACATAACTGTCAGTATCTGTATATATCAATTTGATATTTTCGTTGTATTTCTTTTTCAACACACCATAGTAAAACTCATACATATGTAATTTACTCAAATCTAAAATTGTCATTCCTAAGAATATGGGTTTATCCAATTTCAAGACCGACTTTGTCTTTTCCACTCCTACCAGATTTTCATTTATGATAAATCTATTTTTGAATGTTGGATTATTCACACATTTTTCATACCTAACATCATTATCTACCAGTTCAAAATCCATATGTTTTCTTTTGTCTTCCATAGTTTTTCCATACACTGCGTTATTCATTAATTTAAACAAATCCTTCTCAAAGTCGCTCTTCGCTTCTTTCCTTTTGCCTGTGTTGAAGTCAATCCACGGTTTCAACCAAGCCCTCTGTTGAAATTTTATTATCCTATGAACCTTGGTGAGTTTCATACCCATTTTTAGATAATACTGTAAAGTCTTGATATAAACAACATATTTTTCTTTATCTTTCAAATTTAATATTAACTTGCTGGTTTTCTCATCCTTCGGTTCTTTGTTTCCATAGTAGATTTTGTAGATTTCCTTTTGATAGTCTGACAACATATTAGCATTGACATTCATTATTTCCGGTGCTAGTGGATAGTCCGAATGGTAGTCGTGTAGTGTTTCTGGATATTCCAAATCAACTTCCATAATATAACCATACTCATCTTTTTCATCCCACTTTTCAATGTTAGGTGTTTTCTTTGTCCATTTGATGTTCTTTAAAGGCAATTTTTGAGACATCGCCAGACCATACAGATTGTTAGCATCTAAGTAATTGATATAACTTGACGGTTTACTTTCATCAAAGGCTTCATCCATATACTTATTGTTTGCCTCAGCCAGTTTATGACTGACCTGACACATACCTCCTCTCATTCCCTGTTCAACCATCTCATACATTTCTTTATCGTGCAACTGCTCAATTTCAACACCAGTTTTCAACAACATAGCTTCCCAAGCGAAGTTAGGAAGCGTATAATAATGAGCGGGGTCCAAACCGTAGTATTCCATACATAAGTCTCTAAAGTTTTCAAAAACATCAGTCAATAATAAAACATCGGTTCTCAAATACAAATCGTGATATTGTCCTAATGTTCTAATACCGAAGTGTTTCCAAACCTTTTGTGCCCTTTCATAATCTTTGTCGTTGACATGTTCCTCACTTAATTTACTGTAGAACGCTTCTTTTGATGGTAAGTTTCTTTCAGTAAATCTGTCAAAACTATCAAAATAGTCATAAGGATAAATCCCCTTGTCAGTCAACAAGTCCAAATCTTCATCGGTTTTAACATATGGATTTCTAACACTGTATCTAAAATTGTTCTTCCAGTTCTCACGCCTTTTATCATCTTCATACTTACTCAACTTTACCAACTTATCCAACGAAGACGATAAGAAGCTAAAACTGTCCTTGAAACAAAGGTTTTTAAAACCAAAGGTTATGAACTTCTCGCTGTTCTGTGCGATGCAATCGATTTTAGCATTCTTGCTCAGTTCGTGTGCCTTGTTGATGATTAAGTGAGCGTCATAGTTTTTAAGGTTATGAAGAAAGACTGGTATTTTATAATATCTCATACTGAAAGCAAGATTACAATCATCATGAGCACAACCTCTATATTTACCTGTAAAATGGCAATGGTCTCTAACTTTTTTATCCCCTTCCTGAAAGCCCTTTCCACAAACGAAACACTTAGTAGCAGTGTCAAAATCTGTTTTATCGTCCTCAGTCATGATTATCTCTTTCACTTCCTTCATTTTCTTTATTACATCATCTCTGACTTCATTCATTTTCTCAACGAACTTATCCATACAATCTTCGCCTCTGTATAAATAGGGCTCACTGCTTCCAGTGATGGCATTGACTACATTAATCATAAAACCACAAGGACGATGATTTTGATATGATGTGGTTGTCGCTTTTGTCGATTTGCTTTTAACATCAATGGGTACTGTTAGACATTCAAAGTCTGCATATATGACATAAGGCGCTTTCAGTTTCTTAAAATGATTCTTAAATTCAATCGTAGCTCCTACCTCTGGCATTTCTATTTGTTGTCCTTCAACCGCTAGACAACCCTGTTCTTCGTGTTGTTTTAATAACTCTTCTGACTTGAAACCGTGTGAGCATGTCCTACAGTGATACTTTGGTCTGCCTGTTTTGTTGGTTTGGCTACCCATCAATTTGTTATAGTTCTTGATGTAGACATAGTGTGAGTTACCATTTTCTCCAGTCAGCTTTATTAAATCAATCTTTTGCTGTGCTTGGGAGTTGTTGCTTCTTTTGTATAATAAAATTGTTTTACTATTGGTATCAGGATTGATGTAATAAACATTGACCGATATGTGTTTGTTCTGTTCTTCAAATTGTTCAATCTCATCATTGCCTACAGGAAAGTTTATATTGTCCCACTTGATGAAACTATCATTAACATATTTTTTATAATGATACATATCACAGGGATGGTCTTTTTTGTATATCTCATAAAAACCACATTGAACGGAATATTTGAAACACAACTCATCATTGTTTTTAATATTGATACAAGCCTTTTTGTTTGCCACCCAGTCGGGCAATGGAATATAAGAAGAGCCACGGGTAGGATTGTATCTGTCATAACTTATCACCAGACTTTGAACTTGAAGAAGAACCAAGACCCGATTGAGTTAATTCGGCTATCTCAATTTGAACCTCTATGTCGTGGGCTATGTTGTTTAAAACACTGTTTATCTCTTCTGGGTTATGGACATTGTATCTCCTGCTTCTCAGCCTTCGTCGTATCTCTTCGTTGTCAGTGTTCTTTAACGCCAAATCTACTTCAACAATGATTTTCATATTCGGGTTTCTGTTGAGAAATTCTACCATTCGTTGCTTCTGATATTTTAAGTATGATAAGCCTTTCAACCCTTTCAATCTTATATCACTAACTGAATATGTGTTGGCGTAACCTTTGAAGGCTTGCTGTTCATCTGTGATTTTGGATTTGAAACGCTTGACATAATCCTGCAAGGGTCTTCCTCGTGTTAGTTTGATGAAGCTAGCCCCTTTCATTAGAAGACTATGTTTTCTGTAACCATCGCTTCTCGCCACTTCCTTTAGTCTGGTATTCAACACCTTCGAAGTGGGTTTGTTCTTACTGTATCTGTAGGTCTTGTCTCCTATTTTGAGTTTTTGTGTTTGTTTCCCTTCTTTTTGTATTAGCTCACCTTGTTGACTTTCTATAATGAAATCTATGATTTTTTCTTCTGACACTGACACCATATATCTATACTCTATATTATATATACTAAATATTTCTTTAAGTAGTTTTGGGTAGGGGTTGCCTGTTGGAGAAACTGGGCTCTGGGTTGAAACTCAACGCATTAATCTTATTAATGAGTTTTAATAAGATTAATGATTTATCCCTTCATACAGGGGGGTTTTTGTTTTTATTGCATACATTGCTTTTCTTGTGTTTGGATAGGTTGGACTTGCTTGATATCGTCCTTCCACAGTCCTCGCAGGTGTAAGGCTGTTTTAGGTTTTTGTTGTAGTAGTTCTGGTGGTAGGTCTTCTGGTCGTCCTTCCATCTCATTAGTTGGTCATCGCTCTCGCTAACCTTCTCGCTCATTCTCTGTAAGACTAAGTCGTTTTCCGCTTTCATAAGTTCAACCATTACATCAAATTCGTCATTCGTTATTATCTGTTTTCTATTACCATTAATGAAAATTCCTGTCATTTTTACTATATTATCACGTTTTCTCTTTAAGTAGTTTTATTTTTTCTTCTTGCCTCGGCTACTTTTTGTATTTGTGCTTTCTGGGCTTCTGCTCCTACTTCTTGTTTCCATTTGTTCCCTAGTCCATTCACTACCTCGTGCTATTTCTTGGGGTGAGTTGCTCCTGCTTCTTGTTTCTAATTGTCTTCTGTTCATTTGATTACCTCTTGCTCTTTCTTCTGGTGAGTGGCTTCTGCTTCTCGCTTCTACCTGTCGTCTTGACCAGAAAGAAGCCCTCGGTTGTTCTTCTTCTTGTTCTCGCGATTGTTCTGATGAAGTGGATGACTTCTTATCTCTTTGGAATAATTCAAACACACTCTTATCTTCTCCGCCTAAGAATAAGTTTCTTAATGACCTTATTTCTCGACTTTCCTCTTTCTTCTCTTCCTCTTTCTCGGTTGATGCTGACGATGATGATGTTAAATGAAGACTTTGTAAATCTTCCTGCTTTTCGTCTTTTGGTTCGTCTTTTGGTTCGTCTTCTGGTTCATCTTCTGACTTTCTATTTTCCTCACTCTTGTCTGTAATTACATCACTGAATTTTTCATCATCTAACTCCTTTGCTACATATCGCGTTGTTTGTGTGTCTGCCTCATTGTTTTCATACAACTGTGATGTTGGCGGTATTTCATCAAACATTTCTGGCGTCAATTCATGTAATAAAACTTGTTTATCAGTTTGAACCCTAGCATTCAACCGTAGTCTCCTGTCGTATTTTGAAAGGTCAAAATCGTCAAAGTCTATATCGTTAATTGATGTGTCAAATGCCCGTCTTTCGGGGATGATTTCAATTTTCAATCTGTGTGTCATCGCTTCTTTCAGCATTTCATCAAAAGTTTTCCTTCTTCTTAATCCATAATATTTATCAGTCATATTTAAATATTATAGATTTTTTTTATTGTTGAGTTGATGAACTTGGTTTCTGTTTGAAGTACTTGTTATAAACGTTGTCCTTGTAATATGTTTCTAACTGAGTACGAATTCCTTTTCTTTCTGTTGTGCTTGCATTGTTATATTCATCTAATAATTCTTTGAACTCATCGTATTTATCAGCATTTATTACATTGAATTGATGTAGTTTTGAAATTATATTATCCATCATAGTTCCTGGATTTTTCGAAAGATACACCGGCCACATCCACTTTATGGTTTCTAAATAGTTTTTGAAAATTTGTTCATCATCCACTTCTTCGTTTTCTACATTTTGTAATTCCATCTCGTTCGCTTTTTCGTGCATTTCCATTATTTCAGTATCAGAAATTGTTGTTTGTTTATCATCATCATCATTGTCTTTACCCTTTTTCGCTGTTGCTGTTTCCTCTATGGGTTCTAAAGGTGGCAGTTCGTCATCTGATGTCATTGAATGAACTACTACCCCTTCAGGTATTGAACTTGACGATGCTTTATTCAAATCTTCGTGTATGCTTGGACTGAGTTTTTCCCTTTTTTCTCTGACTTGTCTATCTTGTTCTTCAAATGATGCTTGTATATCATTTTCATACTCTTCATATTCTGTCAGTGGACTGTCTGGTGTGGAGAAAGCGGACTTTGAAGAAGACCGGCTGGTTATTCTAGAAGACGATGCTGTTGTCTCTGCTTTTCTTAATTCCTCCTTTCTTTTCATCGTTTCCTGATTTAACAATCCTAAGCTGTCCTTGTTGTCCCACTGACTTCCATATTGGTTTAATCTGTATCTCGTCGCCTTTCTATCTATTACATCTTCAATCGATGGTCTATTCTCATCTTCTACTAATGTTTCTTTCAACAATTCATCATAAGAAGGTCTTAAGTGTAGCTGTGATTTTAATGAACCTATGGCATGTGGTTTGGTTGTATTCAGTCTATTTATTGCTTTAATCATATTATATTATATTAATTAATTTAGAAAATAAATTAATCCGAAATATTCTTAATCATTTCTTCTAAATGTTTCTTTCTTGCTGTGAGTTGTTCTGTTGTCTGTATTCCATCTGGTGAGCGTGTGTTGTCCAACTCTCGTCTTATCTTGTCTAACTCCTTTCTATAACTTTCGGTTCTGTTGCTTTCAGCTAAATCATTTCTATACTTTATTAGTGCTCCTTGTGATTGTTTCGCATCCATTGTTTCTTTTAATTGTTTAAAATAGTTCTTTCTTGAAGCAGCACCCCACAAATCATTTGAGTCGTAGGAACGTTCTACTTGTGGAGCCCGTTTAAATTCGACATTTCTATGACTTCTCATAAGCATAATTGTTATATATAATAATTAGATTATTATTTAAAACATTGATAAAGTTAATTTACTTATTTTATCTGATTTATCTTGTTTTTTCTTTTGTTTCAGTTCTTCATAATGTTGGGTTAATAGTTCTGTCGCCGTGGGTTTCTTAATGGTTTCTTTAATAACTTCTTGTTTAATCTCATTCTTAATTTCTTCTTTTACTTCTGGTTGGATTTTTCTAATATTCTTTTGTGGATTAACTGGTAATAATTCAGTAGGTGCCCCTTTACAATTTTTAGGATGTGAGTGTCTCAAACTTTTCAATGTCATCTTTTTAGAGCATTGTTCACATTCTACTAATTCAACTTCTTTTTTAGTTCTTGGTAATGCTTTCGCTTTTGGTAATGCTTTTGCTTTTGCTTTTGGTTCAGGTTTGACTTCTTCTGGTTTAACTTCTTCTGGCGTTGGTTCATCAACTGTTTCATTTTGTTCAATGACTTCATTATTAACAGGTGATTCTCCTTCTGTTTTAGTTTCATTATTAACATCTACTACCTCAATACTTGACATATAATATACTCTATATATTTTCTATATGGAAAAATTAAAGAATATATTTAAATAATATCGCTTTTCACAAACAATAATGAAAATGAACAATTCACTCCATTTAAATTAATTTCATTTCCTAATGAATTACTAATCCAAAAATCTAATTGTTTAAAGCTTCTATTTGATACATCCAAGTAATCAAGAGGGTTTAATTCTGAATCAAAGACAATTCCCGCGTGTGGTGCTGTGACTGGTACTTTCTTAACAACTGTACTATCGCCGGTTCTTAAATTTACTTGATTATAATTAGACAATTGAGAAGAATGAATATAAATATTTCTAATGGGTTGGAGATTAACGAAACCAGAAACATCAGGATTATTATATTGATAAGCTGCCATTTGATAATTTCCCAAAACTTCATTAACAGATTGCAAGTTATTAGCATTAAAACTTCCATTCCATATATAATCTGCATATGTTAGTTTCATTTGTTCATCAGTTAATACAGCGAACTTTCTATCGGCATAGTTTGAATAAATTGTTATTTTATTAGTTTTTACACTATAAAAAAATTCATAAGTATTTGAGAAATTAGTATTATCTACAACACCATTTATTTTTGCCTTTAATTCTGTCGCTAGTTCTGTGCCAGTATATACTCCTTCGTCCAATTGTAACGCTAAATAATGGACATTTGTGTTATCTTCATCTGGACCTAGTGGAGAAGAATAAAAGTATAATATATTATTTAATCCTGACTGTATTGAATACCACGAGTTAGGTAATGTTACTTCATGAATGTAGCAATGAACCCCGTTGTCTGTTTGTAGTGTTTCCGGCAATTCAACTTTGAAATTCGATGATGAACCGCTAATTCTATGAGCGCTGTCAATATAAACTTTTTTGTACGTTAACATTTATTAACTTTAATTAGAAAAGATTTTCTAATTAAAATTAATAAATATTAACCTAGAGTTTTTAAAAAAATATAACATTTGTTATATATTTTTAAAAACTGTACGTGAGCATTATTAATTAATTGAGAAATTAATTTATAACTTTAAATATATGATTAATAATAAAAAGTTAATTTATGAAATGAAGCATGGGAAAATTAAACATTATCAACCTTATAAGAAAACAACTAAAATAACTAATGTTATGAAACAAACTGACAAAATATTAAATAGTTATTATCCTAATTCTAATTTAACTGATGCACAAGGATTGAGTAGAGCCTATGGAAATGGTAAAGGTTTTTATATTGATGGTGATAAAATGTATGTAGCAGGAACATTTGGAAAAGGAACGTTTGGAGGTGCTGTTAATGACATTCTGGCAGATGTAGGACTTCCCTTGAAAATGACAAAATATTCTCAGCGGTATAAAGACACATCAACAGCATTGGATGAAAACAATGAAGTTAAACATCTTATAACACATAGTCTCGGTTCAAGTGTAGGTGCACAAATAACAAAAGATTACCCTGAAAGAGAATTAACTTTAACCACTTATGGAGCGCCGTTTATATCACGAAGGTCTAAAATTACCGATGATTACATTAATTTTAGAAGTATCTTAGACCCTGTCAGTATTGCTGACCGTGGCGCTATAACTGTTTATACTGGTTCATTAAATCCATATACTAACCACGATTACATAACTGGATACGGAGACCAAGGCAAAGATGTTTCAAGAAGTGTTGAACCTGTAAGTGCGATAATGTAGTTAAATAAGTACTTAAATATATAAATGTATATATAAATTATATATGTATAATCAGTTAAAAGAAAACTTGACAGAAAGTGAAACAACATATAAGCCATTGACAATTGAAAAAAGATTAATGGATTTATATAGAGATAATAAACGAACATATGTAAAATGCCAATGAGGATGTTATATATTTAGAGGTTTTGAATATTCCAACTGTTATAATTTTATCTTGTTTAAAGCAAAAGTCGCAAATAATAAGTTCTTGTTATTAAATGACAACAACAGATGTAATCACACTCAATCAGACATTGACAATATAGTAAAAAGACAAAACATAAATTTATTATCATAATAATATTAATGATACATCATAAGAAATATGACAATGAAACAACGGATGATATGATTCGGAATGAAAATAAAAAGTATAAGAAAAGTTCATATGAAGAAATTAGAGAATTAGTCTTGGAGAAAGACGCTTCGGCAAGAAGCCTCGCGAGCATTCGCGACAAAGGTAATACTCCAGTTGAAGATAAGATTAAGAAAAAGAAAATGAAAATATTTAAAAATAATAATTCTAATCAACAGGATTATACGAAATTATTCAATTTGTAAAACATATATAAAATCTGTTTTAGATTTTATATATGTTTTAGAAATTAATGAAATTACAATTTCATCAATTTGTAAATCATAATTATTAATTATGTTTGAGAAATTAATAAATGTATAAATTTATCAATTTAGTTTAAATTATTTCTAAATTAGATTATATATATAGTAATGGAAACTTTTAGTGCTGAAGATATTCTAATTGACAACCTCTCATTTAAATTAAATAAAGGTGCAAGTTATATCAACGACCGTCGTTCTGTCTCGTTTTTTCCTTCTGGGAGTAATATCTACACACCTTCATCAGGCCAGCGTGTGTTGAAAATAGCGTTAAATGCTGAAGATAATAGTTGGTTAGACCCACAGAGTGTAATGGTTTATTTCACTGTTGAAAACACTGACACGACAGACAATACACGCTTGCGTCCTCTGTCTCCTGCTTATTCCTTTTTTAGAAGAGTAAGACTAATTGCTGGTAATCAACTTGTTGAAGACATTGATTAATACAACCGAAATCATCATATGATGAGTTGTTTGATGTCAAAAGGAGCAAGAGACAATGAAGACGCCCAGAGTTTTGGTTATAGATATGATGATGATTTAAACACACGTCGTGCAGTTCCTGCATCGGGTCATATTGGTCCTGCATATGACGCTTACACAATTCCCGGTTTTAGAAGAAAAATGGTTGTCGGATTTAAACCGTTGCTTGGTTTATTCAATCAATTTAAGTATATCCCATTAAAAGCGTGTCCTCTTGTTTTAGAACTTGAATTAGTTTCAAATTTTAGTGATTGTGTTGTTACAGTTGGTGGTACGAGGTTTCCAGAAAGTGGCAACGCAGACTCAAGCCTTCATACAAATGAGCAGTTCTCAATTAGTAACGCATTCCTTCAAACTGATTTGGTTAGCTTGGACAACGACCTCCACAATAAATATGTTGCTCACCTCCTCGATTCAAAAGAATTACCTATTACGTATAATACTTATATTTGTCAATCTAATCAAGTTCCCGATGGTTCGTCGTCAATTAACACTACTGTTGTTCGTTCAGTATCTAAACTCGTTGCCGCGTTCATCAGTTTCAACAAAAGTGGAGTAGGCGATACTCACGTTATGAAAGAATACAACAATTTCTATCATCCTATGTATAATTTGAATTATCAAGACAGTGGATACTACAATGCCGACCTTGATTTAGAATTTCAACTTCAATTAGGTTCAAAACTATATCCTGAGTATCCTTGTCGTTCATTAACACAAGCATTCTATTATTTACGAAAAGCATTAAATTTACCATTGTTCCATCAACACCATTTATCAATTGAATATTCTGCTTATCGTGTTGATAAGTTTATCTTTGCTATGAATTTCGAAAAGGTGCCGGATTCTTCATATTCTGGAATTAACACTAAAGCCGGACAACAGCTTCTAATTCGTGTGAAACCTATTGGAAATATGGCAACAGCAAATATGCCTGACACGATTTACATAACATTAGTATCAGAACAAATATTATCCATTAGAGACGCCGGAGTGCAGATACTTGATTAAAAATAAGTTAAAATGATAATATTAAAAATAAATAAATATTATCATTTTCTATTATTAATATATAATGCCTTCAATAAATTTAACAAACTTTGAGAATGTTGTAGCGCACACAATTAGCGAAATCAATTCTACAAGCGGGGTGACAAACATTAGAAACATATACGCTAATCAATCAGATATAATTGATTTACTCAACAACAAAGCAGACCAAGTAGACACTTACACAAAGGAGCAGATAAATGCTAATTTTTATGATATAACTCAATCATACAATAAGACAGAAGTTAATGTATTATCAAACAATATTAGTTCAAATACATTTTTAATAGGTAATCTGACAATAACTTCCAATACAAATTTTAATAATATTTCATCAAATACAAATTTAATCAATAATTTAAATTCTACTATGACAACTAATTTTAATAACATTAGTTCTAATTCTAACTTAATTAATACAAATTTCAATAATATTTCATTAAATACACATTTAATAAATAATTTAAATTCAACTATAACAACTAATTTTAATAATATTAGTTCTAATTCTAATTTAATAACAGAATTAAATAGTACAGTAAATTCACATATTTCAGCTATATCAGATTTACTGAATAATGGAGGTTCATTTAATGAATCAGATTATTATAATAAAATAACAACTAATAATTTATTATCAGAAAAATTAAATACATCAATATTAAATAATACATTAATACATAATATAACAACAACATCGACTTTCAAAATAGCAAATTTTGGAAATTATAATAATTTTTATGAAATGTATAATAATTATTTTGATAGTTATGTTTATGGAAATTTAAGTGGAGCAACTATGTTTTTAAATCAAAGAGGTTTTGGAGATGTAGAAATTAATAATTCTTCAACTTTTCAAAATGATAAAATTTTATTAAATCACAATACCACAATATTAAGTAATTTACAAGTGTCAGGTTTATTTTCGTGTTCATCTATTTTAGATGTTGCAGGTTCAGATGCTCGTTATGTTTTACAATCAGATGGATTAAGTGGATTAATAACAGGAAATACAAATACAATTAATTCAATAATTACTAGTAATAATTCACAGGATACATCATTAGGACAAAAGTTAGATAAAATAGATACTAACGCTCAATCAGTAGCAGGTGCTATTAATTTTAGTGATAATACAACTTTACACAGTAATTTAAATATGTTGACTACTGGTTCTATAATATGTAATAAGTTTAGTACTACACCATCACCTAATTTAGGATTGCAAATGACATTTCAAATGTTCAATCGTGAATTTAATATTAACAGAGATGGTGGAATGTGGATGAGTAGCGCAGGAGGTCAATGGGAAACTCAAATAGGAGATGCTAATGTTGGACGTGTGTGGGTTAAGGATAGATTCGGTTTAGGTGCTGTTGGTATTAACGGCTATGTTTTAAACTGTGCTGGAAAATCGAGATTTACTGATGCAGTTGATTTTATAGGAACTGACAAGGCAGTAAATCTTAACAATGGTTCATATTTGAATTTTAATAATAATGGTTCAATACGAAGATATACTCCAGATGCTATAGAAGGCTTATATATGGCTCATGATGATTTTGTCTCTATTTCAGTTGGCGATGTTAGTAATGCTTCTAATCAATATATGATGTGTGATGGATTAGTGAATAAAACTATTTTTAGTAAGCCTATTGATGTTTTAGGAAACATTTATACGAATGCTGATGTTAATTGTGATAATATTAATATTGATACTGGTGGTAAAATAACAATTGATACAAACTGCGAGTTATACCGATATGTTAGTGCTTTTTCATCTTTTGATATGAGGAATACTGATGCTAATTCTTCAATCAGATTTATTTGCGGAGACCCCGCTGTTCAGTCTAACATAGTCGGAGCAGTTAATATTTCTAGCGGATGGACTTTTAACACAAGCACTGTTGATGTTATGGGCAATTTATTTGCTGATGATATTTATGTTAAAACTAATGGAGCATTGAGAAGCAATCATTTAGCACCTAACGGAGGAACATTAATAACTGTTGATACTAATATGGCCATTCAAAATGCTTATCTAGCAACTAATACCATACAATCTTTTGATTTAACAACGGTTTCATTTTTGAATAATATTTCAATGACAACAGGAACAGATATTTTAATGGGAACAAGTGAAATATCAACTTATTATGATGGAACTAATTTATCCACAATTGATGTAGTATTCAGAACGTCAAACACGGCGTTCAGAGTTTCAGATAGTTCAACTACACCTTCAGTTTTATTATCTATTGATAAGACATTTGGAACAACAGTAAATACTGGAAGTTTTACAAATAATGCCTCATCAACTTTTAATGAAAATGTAACAGTTGCAGGAACGAAGAAATTGTTATGTAATACACTTGAACCATCAACAGGAACTAATATAGATTTAACAGCAACAACAGTAACCATCAACGGAACGTTTGTTGATTCATCTGACTCAAGATTGAAATATGATATAGACAATATCAAATCTAATTGTATGAATGTTATTAAGAAATTTAAACCGAAGAAGTTTAAGAGACACGATAGAAATGATAACGGTAAAACTCATATAGGATATATAGCAGATGAAGTATTAAAAGCAATTCCTAAAGAATTTGAAAATGTTGTATGTAAAGACAGAGAGTATTTAGGATTAAATTATTTAGTTTTACCTGTGTTAGTTCATAAAGCAGTATTAGAATTAAATGATAAAGTAGATAAACTTGAAAAAGAAATTAAGGAATTTAAAAAAGAAAAATCTAAATAATAATAATAATATATAATGGGTAATTCAAATAGTAATGTTGAAACTTCAAGTATTGACAAAATCAATGATATTGATGAAGAACAATTAGATTTAAGTAATATTGATAAATTACAGTTAAAAGCAATTAAGCAAATGAGTGAAAGAATGTGTAAAATTGAAAAAGAAAAATCTGATAAATTAATATATAGATTACCGATTCAAATTTGTAGTTATTCATTATTTTGAATTAATAACATTAAGCCATAATCTTAATGCTATTAATTTTAAAGATAAAAATAAAAATAAAAATCATCATTAATACGTTGTCCACCATCATTGATAACTTTGATAGTTATTTTTTTCTTTGTACTGAAATAAGATCAACCGGACCACTTCTTCCATACACTAATTTAATTTTATGAAGATCTTTGTTAAGAAAATAATAAATATCAAATAAATTAATTGGTATTAAAGTTCGATTACAAACATGATTCAAATGAGTAAGCGAGCTATAGATAGCAAGTGCATCATATTCAATAAATAATTTTAGTGGTTTATATTTTTTATGTAATTTATCTAACTCACTTAAATTAAAAACATATGATAATCCATTATTAATATTGATATTATCAATTTCAAAATAATGTATGTTATTTAATGTGTAAGACTTATAAACTGGTTTATATTTATTAATATATGTTTTAACAATATTACTATTTTTTATTTTTAATAATCTAACATCACCTAAATTATAAGATAATACATGGTTTTTAATTTCTATTGGTAAATCATAAAATAACATAATATATTTGAATATTTATTTTATTTTAAATGCTTTTTCAAATCTAACATATTTAGTTATCTTTTAATCATCTGGCACTCTTGTTGAATCACCATCACTATAATTATCACTATCACTATCAGTATCATTTTCTATACGAATATGTTCTTCTAATTCTTTCCTCATTCTTTCTGCTTTCTTAAAAGTAATATGACAATCACTTTCAATATGGTTAGCAGCATCCTTCATTAAAAAAGTTTCACCACATTCACACTCTACTAATTGTTGTAGTCTTTGCTTTCGGTATTCCTGAATCTGTTTTGGTATATCGCTACCGAAAAACCTTACTGGTTCTTCATATATTCTTTCTTGAAGCATTTTTAACATTCTATAATATATAATAGATTTATTTTATTTTAAAAGCTTTCTCAAATCTAACATAAAACATATTATTAACATCTTTGGAATTCATATTAACATAAAAGAAGGAGTAGGGCTTATCATCTACTGCTTTATGATACATATTTAAAAGTTGCTCTTTATCAACGATGGCCGAGTTTTCCTCAATGAATGACATTAACTCTGATACATTCTTTAACTTGAATATATACAACGAACTTGAATTCAAGCTAATGATTGGTGCTAGGACACGATATTTTTGAACGCTTAAACAAAAACTAATGGCGTCGTGCCTGCCTCTCGTTGCCAGTCCATGTAATAACTTGCTGTATCTAACAAATTTTGGGTCGTCTGCAAAATCATCAACTATGATTAAAATTGAATGTAGTTTCTTCATCTTCTGTTCTTTCATATAATGAATTATCTTTCTTTGTGTGTTAATTATTTCTTCCAGTTCTTCAGGTTGGTAGGTGTCATAATATAACTTTTCTTTTTCATCATCAACCTTCATATTATCTTTTTGATATTTCTTGACTTCAACGAAGGTAGGGTCATTATGAACAGACGGACTAAAAATGAATATACGAGCGAAGCAGTCCCTATAAACATTTAGGATAAGGTTTTGGATTAAAACTGTTTTGCCACCCGTTGATGAAGCAACAACAATTGAGCGAAAAGGTAGTTTTGGTACATGTTCATATTTGGATTGTTTGAATTCATAATCAGTTATGTTTATTGGTTTTATACTGGGAACTTCAGGCATAAAATAATAATATTAAAAATATTTAGAAAATAAATTAATATTATTTATTGTATGAAAGCATTGCTATGATATGAATGGTGTCTATCGTAGTAGAACAGGCTCTTTCATCAACTTCAGTCAATAAGTATTGAAGATAATTAGTTTTGTGTCTTGCTCGCGTATGCAATGAAAACCCCAAGTGCTGTGCCCCACCAATATTCTATTATGTATGAAAATAATAAGATTAAAAAACTATTTTATCTTATTATTTATATGACTATTATCCATTGCAGTTGTGGTAAAACTTATGATGACAAATATTTATTTAAACATCTAAATTCAATATATCATCAGAAATTTGTAGAATATAGATGGAATAAAGACGATACAATGAAAAAACTTTACAGGAAAAGAAAGACAGAAATGAAAAATAATTTATCTTATTATTTAATATGAAAAGGAGTTATACAGATTATATTAATATAATAGATGAAATGGAGAATATAGAACGGGTTGTCATAACTGATAATAGATGTAAAAAAATATGTTATTTTATTTTAGAATTAATTAAGTTTTTGATACAATATATTAAAAATATAAATATTAATATAAATGCCAAAAAAGAAAAACAAAAAGAATAAGACAGGTTTAAGTGTTTCTTCAACTGATGAAGAAATTGTTAAAGAAACATCAGTTATTGAGGTTGTTTGTCCTACATGTAAAAGAATGTTAGAACTTAAGAATGTATTAGAAATAAAAAATAATAAAAGTTGTAAATGTTCATGTATTCCAACAAGTTTCAAAATAAGTAAAAATGATAAGAAAATGAATATTGATAAAACTAAAGACAGTATCAACTTAGAAACAGATGTTCATAATATAACTTTTAAATGGGGTAAGGATGCAGCACTCTCGGAAAATGGTGATAACGAAACGCAGGAAACTATACGTGAAATGATGAAAAATTAGTATTTAAAGAGTAGAATTAACATAATTTAAACATTTAGTTTTATAATATAGTATATATGGAAGGTGTGGATAAACTATTTTTGAAAATTGATGAAATAATGGAACAAAATAAACGCATTTATCAACTGTTAGAAAGTATGAAGAAACCATCTTACAATAATACTAATAATTACCAACCAAAAGAAGTTGATAGAGAGAGCACTGAATACAAGAATAAACGAAATGTATATATTAAAAAACTTAATGAAAAAGTCATTAAAGAACCTAAACAATCAAGTCTGGATTTCTACCAAGTCAAGTATATTGAAGATACCAAGAAATATGTTTAATCATTAACTAACAAAACTTCGTGTCTCAGAAGTGGTTTGTTTATTCCTGCTACTCTGTAAGTTTTATTACCCATAATATCATATTCAATTTTATCAACATTGAATATCTTATTAGACCATTTAGAGTTATACTCTTTTCTGTCGGTGTAATTGCCCCTTTTCTTTTGAAACACTTTTATCTTATCGTTCTCCTGTATTCTGGGATACTTTCTTTTGTTCTTTTCTCGTAGTTTCAGATTGACCTTTACATTTATTTCATTGTCGTCCTTGTGTGCTTCGGTTGGTGTCATCCTTGTTGACGAGTGTAATGTGCTGTTATACTGTTTCAATGCTGGTGTTAAGACATCGGTCCATTTCATATTATTAAACCTAACTCTATCGTGAATTTTGTTTTTCATCGTCCTAATAAAACGTTCGGCTACATTTGCGTGTGTCTTCGTTATTATGTGTTTGATACCTTCGCTGTTGAAGAAATCCTGAACTTGGTTTTTGGTTGCAAATGCTCCATCATCATCAGAATACACAGACATCGGATAACCCATCTTTTTAAAACTTGCTCTTAGTGCTTTTAGAACGTGCTCTCCGTCTCTTTCCTCCATCGGAATTGCATCTGCTAATTTACTGAAGATGTCAATCACGACTAAAGCATACTGTGGAACATTCTTGTCTTTAGCTAAAGGTGACATATGCATTATGTCTATTTGATATTCATATCGTGCGAAGGGAGCGGTATAGGAATTAGTGCCTCTATAATTTTTGATTTGTTTATTTGGTTGTTTCTTTAAGAAAGACTTTACATCTTCTAATGTTATCGTTGGGTCTTCTTCCTTTGCCTTCTTGTGTGTTGCTTGTGTGCTTCCGAAACCCTCGTCTAAGTCATAATAGATGTTGCTGATTATTTGGTCTTTTGTTAACCTCGCCATTATATTAAATTGTTAGAAAATATGTTTTCAATATAAACCCCCACCCCTTAACATAAAATAAAAACTACTTAAAGAAAAATGGATATAATATAGTAAGAGAAAAAATGACACTGTTTAATTATGATAATTGTCCTTGTAAAAATAAAAAATGTAAGTCTGTCGTAGCACTAGCTAATATTTTACCTGTTAATGTTTGTAACCTTATAGGTGGCTGTATTAGAGTAACATGTTTTGATTGCTGGTATTTGATGCATGAAGAAGAACATTTTATGAGAGATAAAGACATTCCTGAAGAAGGACTGGAAAAAGCAGAACTTCAATTACAAGTTATTAAACTAATGCAAAATAATGTGTTTACTCTACTAGCAGAAAACCAATATAGTATGAAAATAAGACATTACAGAAAACACATTGACCGAGTATTTGATATACAAGAAGTTAAAGAACGGTTTAAAAATAGAAAAATGTATTATCAAGCATTAAAATCATACTGTAAGAATAATGAATATGAAGTTTGTATCATTTTAAAAAAATGTATTGACATTGAAGATTTAAAAAATTTTAAACGTTGTGGATTTAGCTTTCCAAACCTAAACAGTTGTTGGTCATATAGAAATAACAATTATTATATGAGATATATTCTTAGCGAATTAATTGACATTTACATAGACCAATTAATAAAAGGATACGGGCATTATTGTTGTGAGTATAGTATGAGTTGTTATATTGGTTGTATCGCTGGTGAGATTGAATACGGGTCAAATTAACTTTTGTTTATTAATATTATCATCTTATAATATGATTAAACATTGTTTTTATAATCTAACAAGAAGGTTAAGACAATTAAATTAAACCTGAAACCCAGACTGGCCAACCAGCAACCCCTAGCCAAAACTACTTAAAGAGAAAAAGCCTTATATATTAAGAGAAAAATGAGTGAGGGTAAAATGTCAGAGAATAATTTTATATTTGAGAATTGTGCTAGCTTACCTGCTGATGTATTAAAAGGTATCATTGCATATAAATTAGGGCGACCTGAGTATTTGAAACTAAAACATAATCATATTAAGACATTAAAGAGAATACAACAACGATATAAAATAGACAGAACAGAAACAAAAAGAAAGACAAAGCGCTATACTGTTGAAGATGGCGATGATATAAATAGACACGTAATTGAGTATTACATTTCAAGAAATATACCTTTAAGCATAAAAAGCATCAAAGATATAGTTTTTAGTGAAAATGAAAACTTAGATTGTTTGTTAGATGGCATTGAAACCGATAACGGTTATGAAGCAGTGATAATAGTTGAGGTAAATATGTTTGTAAGGTTTCATCATTTCAATTATGAAGACAACCATTTTAACACTTTTAGTTTTCATTTTCATAGTGATGATTTTGTAGATAACATAACCATAGATAATATATCCGAAGTAATGATAGAGGCACATCAAACAATAAACGGTTGTATTGATAGAGAAAGAAGTAGAATGAATTTTGGAGGAGTACAAAACATAAGGTTTAAACTAATTGTTGATGAGCCTGTGTAATTCATAACTAAACCATAATTATAACATTTATATTATTATACGTTATAATTATAGTGAACTTTTAATCTATACACATTTCATTAAATGACAAACCACAACAACCACCCAAAAGCCAACCCGTGAAACCACAGAAAGTCCTATCCTCTTTCAATCAATAAAACTAAAAGTTGAAATCTGGAACGAGACAGGGGACCAAATCATCAATTCGTTACCACATCCATATCGTTATTTCTTGGCCCCAGAATCAGCCTTTTAAAAACGGATAAGGTGGTACACGTGTTGAAATGTGGAATAAAAAACAGAACAGGCAACCATCTAGCCCCCGCCCCCTAGGACCAGCCTTTTCTACATTTTTTTGGGGGGGGGGTCGTGGTGCCCATACCGTGCCAGTCTGGATAAAGGAATTCGACAATTGCTGCCCGAGGACACCGAACCACGAATCAAACGGAAAAACACAAAATGAAACGGAAATTTGAAAAAAAAGTAAAAAAACCTGACGATCAGTAGGGGATCTGTCGCGGACCATGTTTCGTGCCAAAAAAGACTGGGAATCCCCGACTGGAAGCCTGATCTACCGTGTTCTGGAGGCTGGTGCACCATGATTTTGCTCTGGGATTGGGGTTCCGACTGATCCCCTACTGATCGTCAGGTTTTTTTCTTTTTTTTCAGATTTCCGTTTCACTTTGTGTTTTTCCGTTTGATTCGCGGTTCGATGTCCTCGGGCAGCAATTGCCGCAAGAAAACTGCCTGCAGCTTCAAACGACTAGAAACCAGTAGGTGGTTTGGTCATTGTATTGCATTTGCCTGTTTCGTATCATTTTTTACCTCAAAACGACTAAGACACCTAGAAATTGGAATTATTGGGCGTTTCCTTCTTGCACAGGTCTTTCTCTCTCATTCAGCTTGATGTTGCCCACTAGACCTGATTTTCGAATCTTCTGAAACTTTCAAACTCGACAACCCTTCAAATCCTTCCCTCCATCAACACCCTTCAATCCTAGCTGTGCGGGGGAGTGGTGCGCAAATCGGAGCAAGTTTAGTCTAAACATGCTTTGGGTGAGAAATGCTCTTTGTTCGTGCCACTTTTGGCCGCACACCCGCAAAATACCGCAAACGAGCGCAAATCCCAAAAAATGGGTCAATTGGGTTTGTTTGCGTGGAGTGCCCGGTGAAAAGCAGCACTGCCCGCTCAATAGCATGCCCTGATTGGGGACCGATGTAGGGTCATGCTTGCAACGGGAAATGCAAGCACCGAGAAAGGAAACTATATTGATATGATGTCAGATCTTGTTGGCTCAAATATCCTCCAAACGGCCGGCAGCACCTTACATGCCGGCCTTCGTACTAGTTTTCCAGCGGTTCGTACTAGAACGCCCAGTTTTCCTCCAATCGTACCCATTACCCAAAACGCCCAGAAATTTCTGGGTGTTTGAATCTCCAGGTGACGAGCATCACGTGAAAGCATGATTTACGCGTAACGTTGCCACTCGCACGCACGGCCCGTGATTATCACACTCGTGTTGTTTCGTCCGACCCATTCCTTTGCCTCCATGCTGGCCGGCTTCATCCTCGTCACTGCTGGTTGAGCTGCTTGAGCTGCTCAAGCTGGCTGCGTCAGCCTCGGCATCTGGCTCCATGGCTGCGCGTCCAACGCATCCTCGGGTTCAGTGTCACCCACGAGTGTCACTCATGATGGTGCAACTATGTGTGTGGGGCCATGGATCCAAATCAATCCCACAGGTACAGGTGATGGTAACATGCGTGCCAGTCTGTCAAGATCATTACCACACTTCTTGAGCCATCATCCACACAAAGACACCCACGCTTCACACATGACGGCTTCAACCCACTGACCTTGGCTCAACAGAATCAGTTGGCACAACCAAGAGTGTCGGTCCGACATCATGGCACTGGAGACGCTGAATCGTTTTTTCACATTACAACCTGCTGTCTGTGCCAAACAAATGCGCAGCTCGAACACGCCACGATGCCTGTACATTTGTTTAGCCTGTCAACGTGGCCAGCTGTTCGTCCAATTCGGCGTCAGTGCCAGTCGACGACTCTACCGGAACCATCGTCAAGAACACATGGCTACGCTTGTCCTCAACTGTAGGCATCAAGCCCTGCAAACACCAGGCCTTCAACCTTCGCACCACAGCCTCCGGCGTGCTGGCTTGGTTGATACGCATGGATTTCACACATTGGTCCGTCTCAGAACTGTGATGCTTGCAAAAAGCTTTGTACAGATCAACGGCAGGGGTCTCAAAGTACCTGATATCGAACTCACCGAACATCACAGATTTGGGGCGCCGATCACCGCGTCTGGAGCCCGGCGCCCGTGCCGCTGCCTGCTTTGGCGCAGGCTTCGCCTTTGGCAGCTGCGCTTGGCCTCTGGAAGGTGCTGGCTGGGCATCCTTTGCACAGTCGCTGTCAGGGGGGGGCAAAACCCCCACCTTCCCTCCACCCACCATGCCGGACGACTTCTGCACCTTACCCTCACGTTCGATGGAAAAGTCATCGATGAGCTCAACAGCACGGCTTGGTTCGGCGCCTTCGCAGTTGCCAGTCATTAGATCGCGGTAGAATGTTGCTGGCTTCCATGGCACCACCGCTGGCCGCTTGTCAGGGCTGCACTGCAAAAGGGCTTGATAATATGCCGAAATTTGCCCATGAAAGATGCTCTCAACGTGATCCGCCCGCAACTCATCCCACTTCAGTAAGCAACGTGCGTACGTTATAAAGAAAGCGCCGCTCTTGTCTGTGTACCACACCTTGCTTCCCCCTTTAAACGGCGCAAACGCACTCTGGCGGTTGTCCTCCAAGTTGTTCATTTGCCATCCTCGCCGTTCAAGTTCCAACTGGCACTCAAGCTGCGAGAGATCATCAACCTTCACAGCGCGAGGCGTAAACACTTTGCCTGTAGGTTCAAGCCACAGTGTCTGGTCCAGCTGTTGCACGCCTGCTACTGTCAGTTGCCATTGTCCAGGGGCGCACTTCTGCACCAAACCCCTGTCCAAAAGCTCCTGTGACACTCCATCCTCATCATCATACAAACGTTTATTGGAACCTGGAAATGCCCCTGCGTCCACCAACTGCTGAAGTTCCGGCACAAGGCATGTGGTTACTGCAGTTGACGGTTGGAGCACTAGCAATTGGCCCAACAGTTGCTGTGTCAATGCTGCATTGTCTGTGAACATACGAGTGGCTGTAACGCTTGGCCCTGGGGCTCGCGCAATCTGAATCCGTCCGCTGTTTGTGCATGGGGGAACGGGTAAAACCTCACGGCCAAATCGCTCGGGATCAGGTCATCCATAGCTGCCAGTGGCCTCAAATAGCAAAAACAGCCAATCTGCAATCTGTCACCGCCTCATGGCACCTGTGCCCTCGCCCCCCTCACAACAAAACAAAAAATCGCAGTGCTGTCAGCCAAGGATCCTCTTCAGTCTGTTGGGCTGGCTATGCGTCACCCGGAACACAGTCATTTTGCTCGTGTCCACTACTGCACCGCTGCTCTGAGAAGAACCCGCTGCGCAGCTGGACGGCTGCCAGTCAGAAAGGTCATCATCAAACCAGGCATCTTCTCTCACACAGCCAATGGCGTGGCGTGGAAGCGCCCGTGGTAGGGATGAAGCTGTCGCAACTGATGTGCGCACTGATTGCCCAAGCTCGGTTCCTGAAATCTCTCCCAGCACTTCTGACGGGGCTGCAAAGTAAGGGCTCTGGTAATGGCTCACAATGCTTCTGAAGTGGTTCAGAACCATCTGCCCCATGACGGAGGTGTTCTTAATGTTTTTTTGGATTTCCTGGTGTTTGCCCCCGACGGCGGACTGGGCCTGCTGGCGGTCCTCCTGGATTGAACCCATAGTGAAATCACAGTTGCTGAACAGCTGGCCTGACGCATGATCACGAAGGCAAGGGAAACATGTGCAATTGCCTGGCAGCTGCGGCCTGAGTACCTGTGGTACACCATGTCTCGCAGGATGGTGAACGAAAGCTGACGCCCAGGAACTTTGACCTGCCAGCTGCTCTGCGTGACATGGGTGGGACAGCTTGCCATGAGGCTCTGGCACCAAGATCCCCGACCAGCAAATGTCCAACAAGGTCCGCCAGCCCCCTCTCGCTGGAGATGGCTGCAAACCGCTGACCGAGATTGTGTAAATCCTTGGCAGATCAAGCACACGTACTTTCAACACGCAACGTCCTCATGTGTGACTCAATGACTTTCAGCACAGGCGCAAACGGGTTGGTCAACAGCATTTCTATCTCATCCCAGCGTGTCTCGGTTGAAAGATACGCATCTCTGGCATTGGGGGCCCTCATCAGCACCATCCTCGGAAATCAAAAACTCAAAAATGTGTCTCTCCGACTCAAGCACGGCAATCTTCCCAGCTCGCAGCACTAGCAAAGCAAGGCTCTTCAGATCTCGGTGGAGCGCCTCGATGGGCCGCTCCACAATACGGACCATCTTCAGGGCGCCGGCCCAATGCTGCATCGAACGACCCATGCCTCACTGTCACTGGCCCAAAGTACTCCAAAGGACCATGCACAAAAAATCGGCCGACCCCTGCATTGAACGACACAGGCTGACATGCGCCACACACACACAGGGACGTTGTGACAATCTGCTCTACTAAGTCTACTTTACTTCATTACCATTCATTACATGAACTAGCTGATTAATGCATACCTACATTGTCACATTGTGGACACAAGAGCCAGTTCGCACATGTAGAAACTAGCTCCTAGTGTTTTGTTGGCTCCACACATGTCGCTTACTCGCTTACAGCTTGTACCCACTACCCACGATACCCACGTACCTACAGTATACTTACACACAAACACACATCACATTATATCGTGGACTCAAGCGCCAACTCGCACGCATGGAATGTAGCGCTTAACTTTGTTCCACGCATGTCGCCAACAAAGGTCGTAAGGTCGGTTTTGGCAACTGAGGTACTGCTGCCTGCCAAGAAGTCCTCCACCTCCAGACGCAAAGGCACATCGTAGCGGTCGTTTGGGTGCCCCGTGTACTCTGGGTCGAAAAAGCGCCTGGAGATCTTGTGGTGGGCGGACATGTCCTTGGCGCAGCTTGCACGGCATGTTTGCACAAGCCCTTTTCCTGAACGAAGCATAAGCAAAACGTCCGAGTCCAAGTCTGAGTCAAACTGGTAAAGAATCCTCCCTCACAACGAAAAAAAACAAACGCACGCTGCCAAGCTTCGGACGCTGCTCGGAACATTCGACGACACTCCCTCAGTCCAGACCTGGCGACCTCAACATCGCCATGTCCAACCACGCAAATCTTCCAAGGTAGCTGCCCCCAGTGGCATGTTTTCACATCAAGGGTCGTGATGCAATGACCCTTGGCAAAACAATGTCGAAAGAAAACACAGCTGGCTGCAAGGCATGTGGCTCAAATGCACAAAAGCTTCAGACTGGCTCACTGCAGCCAAACGTCGCATGCAGCGAACCAATCTGAAAACACATCAGTTCGGTCCTTGTCGTTCAGGCCATGGGTGAGCTCGGAGAGCAATGTCACCGAACCATTTGCCAGATCATCGATCATTTGTGGCAACACGCCTGCCGCAAGTTCTGGGGCGCGTCTCCCCTTCATTGGGCATGTGGACGGCGACTGCCTGTCAAAGCAAATTGCCCTGCGACGCATGTGATATGACCCCAAACTGTGTTCTTGCTGATGGCACCAGCAGCCTTCGCACCAGCCCGTCAGGTCTGCTAAAAACCCAGAAAGAACACTGAGCATCTGGGCATATGCCCAAAAGCGCCGGGATGAGATTGCAGCATCCACTGTGCGAATATATTGGGCTGTGTCAAGAGACGGCAAGGTGACGTCCCGTGGGACGCTGTGCACCGAACCCTCAAGCTTCAATACCAACCACGTAGAAAGGTGTATACGGACGTTGCAGGCTGTCCCACGTGTCAGTTTCCACAACGAGCGTAAACAAAAATCAAGGCTGAACCGAGTCCTGACTGTTTGCGCGCATTTGCGTTGTTTTTCTTTCTCCTAGTGCAAACACGGAATGTATGCAGTCACACATCAGATCTTGAACCTCAATTGTGTCTTGAGCCAAATGGCGATCAATGGAACTTGGGAAGCAACACCAACAAGGACCTCAGGACAGCTACCCAATTTCGGCACGGGGCCTAGAGGGTTTTAACATCCCCCATTTGGGTCGCATTGTTCATCATGCGGTCCAAACACCACAAAACGTTCCACTGGCCACGGCTTCAACTACGAAATCGTGTCGTGCACTCTTTTACTTGCTATCACTACACCGTTCATTCGCTGTGAAACATGCCGGGTTCGATTGTACGAAAAGTGAAACATTCATCCTCCAATCGAAGCACTCCTCCATATGCAGGTGTATATAATACACTGTGGCCACTTCACTTGACCGCCAGTGAACATTCCAGCTGCCGCATTTGCGCATCGCGCAGCTGTCATCCATAAATGGGTTGGCCACAAATGTCCACCATGCGCGCCCGCTTGTGATCGGTCTGCATATCTCCGGCAAAGAAACATCGGTGAGTAATCAATGTAAATCATAGCCATTCCAGATACCATGGACAATGCATAAATAATGAAAAGATATCATCTATAAGGTAATAGTTCCATCCATGAATATCCAGAGCGTCATAGTCATCGGAATATGTAACCGTGTACACATCCAATCATCTTGGACACATGAATATAAATCATGACATAAGTCGTTCCACCGAAACAGTGTCGATGTGACGCAAGTAACAGATGGGGACTGGCCCACATCGTACCGCAATCATCATCTTCACGAAGCATACCTGTCCCCAATGGACAGCCTATGGGTTCGTCGGCGGAACTCCTCGTCCAAGTTCTTCTGGGCTTCTCGTGCCCGGACACACTTCTTGTTGTAGTCCTCTGGCAACCAGTGCCCTTTCCGAAGGCACCAATCCTGCAGGGGTGTGTCGCATTTGTTCGGGTCGATGGCCGAGATGATGGCGCTCACGTTGACCGTGTAACCATTCTTGCCAAGGTTTAGGCCATCCCTCACGATTGATATATACTTACAGTTGAAAGCTAGTGCAAAACATCTGAAAATAATATCACCCACCGGGTGCACTCGGTCCTTGACCAGGAGCTTCATTTCTTCCTTGGTGACATAGAGGATTCTTGCTGCAATCCACAGCTTGTAGAATGTGTATAGTCCCTCGCATTTGTTCACCATCATACGAATATATTCGTCACGCTCCTCAACCGATCGGAAGGCTCTTGTCCGAACATTCTCCGATTGAGAAATCTTCGTTATTGTTGATGGCAAAAGTATACCTTCCTGATCATGCTCAGTGATGTTGGGGTACCTCCTGAAGTCATTGTGGTAAGGGCAGCCCTCTCTCCCCTCGAGCTTGGCATTCATCGTTCTCTCCTCACCACCTTCAAACATCCCCCACATCTTGGACAGCTGGAGTGCGATAAATCCTGCCATGTACTGAGCCTCACGCGGCTCGTCAAGGCAGATCGCCATCCGTTGGGAACTTATAATGTCCCGTGACGTCAGATCGGTGTCGCGGTATGCCAACCGCCGTCTTCTTCTTCTGACGCATAGCCGGATGTATATCCTTGCGTGTCCATGTCGTCATCTTCTCCCGGAACTTCCTCCGCTTCGTCCTCATCCTCCTGTGCCGCCGCATCGTGGTTAGCTTCTTCCTGTGCACGCCTGGCATCTCCAGAGACGTTGGGGTTTTGGTTGTCCTCCTCGTCATCGAAAAAAATGTGAATGCAGTATCTTCCGATGGAGATCAGTTGTGCCTCGCACTCCAGGCATAAGCAGAAGCAGGTGGGGATCGCGGTCGCACATGATGGACATATCCGGCACCTCAGTCCTTCCCATGTCTCATCATTCAGGATGACGACTTTGCTGACTTCGTCCCGGACCTCGTTGACCTGTGCGTTGAACTCTTCCATATTGTTGTTTCGATAGAGTTCGCAAGCACGATTAACCATGTCAACGATGTAGTGCAGATTATCGGCACCTGTCTCAGTCTCCGGCATCCTCTCGCTGATCTTTGCAACGTTCTGGAGGAACATCGCAGCCGACTCTTGGGATGAGTTGACAAAGCCAGGGCAGATCTCGTTCTCCACACACTTCGAGTACGCCCTCTTGATGTCAGCGTACTCCAGGCGCTTCCCTCCGTTGCTTTTGCCAATCCAAATGGACTTGACCTCATTGAACGGGATCACGTCAAAGACCATGAAAGTCCCATTAGCCGCGACTCCAGCCCCATACCGCGCGAGGGTTGCACTGGGAATATAGATGATCGCAATCGGATCCCCTCTCCTCACGTTCCGTAGCGTTGTCTTCGTCGCCACGTTCATCTCATCCCATGGAGCAAACGCCCCGAAGAGCAGTGCTAGCCTGTTGCCGCCATCGATTCCGCCGGGGACTAACCCACAGCGTACGATGCTTGGCAGGTTTTCCACATACGTCACATGGAATGCTCCTCCGAGAGAATCACCCATTCTTGCGGAATACCTATTCGCCAGTGCGGATGAGCTCATGAATCCAAAATCACTGTGAACGGTTGTGACTCGGATGCACCAAGGTCTGTACCATCCATCGCATCTGTTGAACATCCTGTCGATGTCGTCCCGATCCACGCCAGCCTTGGTCATTTCCTCTCTGGCTGCCCTCGTGTCGTTCGGGTTCATGATGCTCGGAAACCTTGCTGCCAGAACCTGGAATCTCGACTTCTTGCTTCCGGATTCCTGCCACTTGATCACCTCCATGATGCCCATGTCTCGTTTCGCTCTCGAGGTGTTAGGTGGGAATATGTCGTTGTTTCGGTCGTCAATGACAGCATCAATGTCGACCCATCCACCCTCGTCGCACCTGAAAGCACTTCCTCGGCAATTGCCGATCTTGTGTCGAAGGACTCTGCATAGGTCGTGAGAAAGCTGGTTTGCTTGGTCCCTTGAAGTAAATACCGAGCGATCATCACCAATCCTGCATAGTGGAGCACCGTCGAAAGGTGCAATGCAAAAGTTGACACTCTTGCCAAGTTGCATCACGTCCACTTGCTCAAGGATTGCACCTCTGGGAAAGTACCTGGGGTCAACAATAGACGCGTATGCCCGTGGCATATGCACATCAATCATGTCGCCGTACTTCGGGTTGTAGCACGGGATGGTGTCGCATCCCATCTCAAGCGTCTTCTTGAATGTCCTGCTGTCCCCGCACGGGTTGTATGTGAGGTCGACGCCACCACATTGTAGCTCTCCTCCCTCAGCCGTGTCAGCCATCTCCACCAAATTAATAGTGTAGCTGTACATCTCAATTGTTTCTTTCCCTGCTTGTCCCCCTTCCTTTCTTTCCTTGGACGTTGATGAGGACGGTTCCTCCGTATCCCCCATGTCTTCATCAGATGAAACAGGGTCACTGCTGAGTAGCTCACGGAGCACCTTCATCGCCTTCTCATTTCCAGCAGCCTCCTCATTGTCCTTGCAGTCGCCGTCGTGGGCCAGGTTCGCGCACTTCTTGCAGATTCCCATATCTCCCATGCACTTCTCCATTGACTCCAGGAATCCTAGTGCCGCTCTCCGCCCGTCGATCACTCGCTGCTTCTTGTCTTCCTTCTCAGTATTGGCTTGAGAACTTCGACTCGGGTCTGGTGCTTGACCAAGACCCTCATCTTCGCCCTCCGTGGCCTTTCTCTTGGACCCGTGTGCAGAGGGCTCGGTGATCAGGGATCGTGGATGTCTGGGCTTGACCTTGTTCATGATGTCAAGCACCTCCTTCGTGGGCACGCCGAGCTGTGCGGACGGTTTGTTCCGCTTTCTGTTCTGGCCCGTCGTGTGGGTCACGTTCCCAGCGAGGTGTCGCACTATTGACTGCTCGAACTCCCTCTTGATCTTCCATGCGTCCTTCCACAGCGGCAGTTCGTGCTGGAAGTACGACATCACCTCAAAGAATCCCAACACCATCTCGACGACGTCTCCCAAGGACTCCTTGTTCGTGGTTTGTCCCAGGAGCTCATACATCGTCCCTTGGTCGAGCACACTCTCGATCCATGACGAATATGCCACATTGCCGAGATCCTTGCCTATCAAGAAGATGGACATCCTCTCCTCGACTCCCTCGGAGTTCTTGCACACGATCACATCCCGGGATGCGCACAATTGCTTCCCGTGACCGTTGTTATAGAACTGCGCTGCTTGATCCACGGTCATACTCACGAATCCCGCGTGAGAAAGTTCCTTCTTCAGCTTCGAATACGCGAGCTCCCGTATGATCGTGATCATGGCCTGGATGTTGTTGACGTCCACCATGAGGTTTTGAAGGTCGGGGATTGCCACCACGCATTCCGCGAAGAGGCGCGTGTACATTCTCTTCCCCTCGGTAGACATTGCAATACCGTTCGTGTCCGCGTTCCAGTTCGCGCAACAGTTCACGCAAGAAGAGGGATTGTACTTCGATTTCGGTCCGAGCACCTTCGACTTGCTCATCTGCATCTCTTTAGCGCAAAGTTCGCAGATAAATTTGCTGAGCTCCGTGACCGTATACCATCGAAGACGTTGATCACCGGCATCGGCTTTCCCAAAAGCATCCTGCCCGCCGCGTCCTTCATCTTGCCGCTCTTGTTTCCTCTTCGACTGTGCAGTGAAGGTCGGCTTGTACTCAAATTTCACCTTCGATTCCTCCATGTTCTTCGGGATGTTGAATCGAAGGTCGGGCTCGTTTATGCACGTCCCCTCCAGCTCACACACAACCGTGTTGCTTGGTGCGACCGCATCGATGGATTTCTCAATCAGCAGTCGTTTCAGAAGGAAATGTTGCAAGTTCGAGCTCCCAGGGATCTTGTAGTTCTTTCCTGTGAGCGCGTGGACCACGCGCCACAGGCGATCGTTCTCGGTCACCAGCGCGCCTGCCGCCTTGCAGATCTCGCTAACCTTGTTGGCGATCGTCCCCAAGTCCCCTCTTCCACCATGGAAAGCAACATCGCGATTCACGCACACTACGACCAGGCCCTTGCATGTGTTGACGAGGTCAGATATCGCCTTCTGCAGGGAGTCGATGATGGGGTTGGCGGTCACCTGCCATCCGCATCCTCTCATGCACACCCAATCATACAGCGACATCCAGATGTGCACCGACATTGGTGAGTCATCCATGTCTCGCCTCCGCCGTTCAGCGATGAGCTTATCCAGCTTCTGCAATCGGGAGATGATATTCAATGTGTCGTTGGGTGAGGAGACTTGCTCACTCGACCCATAGTATGATCTCTCCTCGATGTTTGTCCATCCCTGTTCGTTGACCATCATCTGGAAGGTCTTCGTGCTCCCTTTCGAGTTGACGGCCCTCAGGGGCCAATCCAGGACCAAGAAGATCTTCTTGTGGATCATCATGTCGCGAATCGTCGCCTCGCCAATGGGGCTCCTCTTCTGCCTATTGATAATCCGGTTCAACTGTCCAGGTGCGTTGTCCGGGTTCTTCTCCGCCTGAATCAACGCGTTTATGGCTTTGGCGCCCGGAAGGCGTCCAGTAATCAAGCATCCTGTTTGGGCACACAAGAAAGCATACAGCTGTAGCCATGCCGCATTTCCCTTCCCAACATAGGAAAGAATGATCTTCTCCGCGCTGGTCTTCTCCTCGAAGTGCAATAGCGAAGAGGTCAGGCATCTCAGCATACACTCCCAATATGTTGCTCTCTTGCCTTCTGCAAGACACGGCCCAAATACAGTTTGTATGATTGGGTGCCCCGTATTGTTGTCTATGTTGAATTTCACATTGACAGTCGCGCCGCCCAAAGTGGTACCCCCTTCGAATGAAGTGTAGGTATCGTGTCCAGCAGTTGGGTTGATAATTACCCATCTGTCGTCGTCACCGCCAGAGTTCATTCGGAAAAAGGAGTCGATGATCTCGTTGTCGATCTTGACAGCATCGCTGGCTTGCGACCCCCCACTTGGAGCTCCCGGCTGGGGGACTGGCCCACCAGCGGTTTGGCTCCTTTGTCCGGAGCTCGATGCCGACTTCTGCTGTCGCTCCGTCTTCCGCGGCGGCTCCGTCTTCGATGAGCCCATCACCCACCATGTCGGCTCTTCCCCAACCACGAAATCCTCGGGGTACTTCTCCAGTTCCCTCTCGATTTCATGAATCGTGCAGTATTTATTCTGGAAGAATTCGATCATGACGTCCTGCTCGGCCTTCTTCTCGATCTCCTTCATCCAGCTTACCCACTTGCGCCGATCTTGGTTCTCAGCGGCCCTGTCAGCCGCGTGCGGTGCCAGACTGATGGAGTTGATGTTCATCGCAGGCAGCTTCGACTCATAGATCATATCGATGCACCACAGGAAATCCCTGGCGTACTCAATCTCCCGGTAGAGACCGTTCAGCTCCCTTTTGTCTGGACGGAAATATGCGGTATACGACTGATCTTTGGAGTCCTTCTCACCGAGCAATGGCTGCAATCTCCTCATGATGAAAGAGACGCACATGAGCGAATTGACCGCTCCGATGCACGCGTCAGAGATGTCACTGGGGGTTGACCCACAGATCATCCAGCGCAATAGGTTGTTCTGGCTGGCCTTCCCATCCCTCCTCAGTGCATATGCGAGGTTCTTCATCGATGCCTGCAGCTCATTCTGGTAGATCAACCCAAGGTCCCAATTCTTCTGGTAGTCGTCCTTGGAACCACGACCGTAGGAGTCGATCTTGGGGGCCTTGATCACGCTCAACGTGAACACTTTCCCCCAGTTTCGATCTCTGTATCTTGCGATTCTCCGGTCGTGCCTCTCAAACTCTGCAGTTGTCTGGAACTCCTCAGAGCTCCTCCACCTTCTCGATGACGATGCCCTAGATGACTCGTCGTTGATGAAATCTTTGTACACCTCCCCAACCGGGGTGTTCTGGTGGAATGCTGCTTTGAACGACCGTTCATCGTTGTCCTCGGCCACGCCTAATGCGAGATCCCAGATGTGCGCGACTGATCTCAACATATCCGCCCCTTCCATGCAATACTTGGTTACGTTGAGCAACTCGGGGTTCTTCGCCAGCATCGTTGCCTCACCGCAAAGTTGGTTCAGCGCCGACACGATCTTCTTTCCCTGGCTGCAGAATTCCCTCCATCCAAGCATACATTCGTCGGCAGAAAGCTGTCCGAAAACTTTGCTGATGAACTCTAAGGCAACCCTCATAGACTGCCCTTCTCCTTTCATCATCCCGCGGCCCTTGGCAGAATAGTACGCTGAGTATGCATAAATAGCGGGGACGCCGACGTCCTCGATCCACTTCACGCACGTACCCAGGTCACTGTTCATCTCCATCCTCTTGGGCATCCTCTTGCCATCCTCGATGGCGTTCTTCACCAAATTTCCCAAGAAGATTGCTGCTTGCCTAGATTTCCCGACAGGCACGCAGAAGAACTCATTCGTGTTGACGACAGTCGGATTGGCAGTCATCTTGATGATATTCTCCAGAACCAGGAAAACCCAAAATAAGCAGCTGCAATTGAAGCCACGGAATTGTCCCAATACGATCCCAGCTTCAGATTGAGGTGACGAACTCGTCCAGCTCCTCCTTGAAGCCTGGGGTTCGGGACTGACCCAGCTCCCCGTATGCACCAGAGGTACGGGACTGGCCCAGCACCTCGGTTGTGCAGTTGGGGTGGTGCAGATTTCGCTCGCAGTAGCTTGGTGCTTCCGCGATCTCCTTCGCGTAATGCAAGCAAGAGCGAGTTTCAACGGTGCAGGTTTGAGGCACCTTGCTCGAGCACGAAAACGGCGAAGGATCACACCCACAATTCTAGACGTGTACAACTGGGTTTCTTTGGTTTCACGACCAGCACAAGGTCCATGCTCATGGTTTCCATTGCATTTCTTGGACAACGAGCCACCAAGTTCAAAGTTCCATGATACAACTCTCCATGGTTTCTTGATTGGCATGGGTTTCTTTGCATATCTTTGTTTCAAGCCATAGCGACACCCATCAAACTCGTGACTATTCCCATCATGCACGACCTCATGCAGTCTCTCATCTTTCCAATAATCACAACTTCCAGGCAACTCAAACAAAATCGCAGCTCGTTTTGTCATGGCATGCCGTTTAATTTCAACGAACCGTTCAAACAATCTCCAAAAGTCTCTTTGTTTGGCCTCGATTTTCTCTGCGGTGTCTATTCCGCGAGTCTTATTGAGGCGTGCCCATGATGATCCCCCCGTGCAAGGCCCGGCGAAGAACAACAAATCGGAAGGTTTGGTAAGCACATGTCTGGCGATTCTCCCCCCGTACTCGCTCAGTAAGTCATCAACCAGGGTTATGGTGACATCCTGCGGCCCGTCATGGCGGGCAAGAGCAGTGAACCAGTTACGTGGTTCGGAGCATGCCATCAGCACGATGGGCCGAGCCAAGTCAACACTGTAAAGAGTGACGACTGTGCGAGTTCTCATACCAGGAAGCGAGACATGAACAGGAGCGTGAAGCACACCACCGTCGTGTTTGACCATCGCGAGTTCAATACCCGGCGCTAACTGTGGCTTGTGCTTCACCGCAATGCGATACGGAACAAAACAACGACCAGGGACAAGCTGCTCGTGATTGATATGCAGACAACGCATGAGCAATTTCAATCGGAGCAACGTTTTCAAAGCAAGGTCGTTAACACACTTCAACTCTATGCGCTCGTTCGACAGTTCTTCAACAAATGCGGCCAGCACGGACTGCATGTCAACATCCCCGGACCCGACGTGAATTGGTCGTGGTCGTGGAGACCGTTCCCGCGCCGGTGCAGCGACCGGTACGGGATGTAACTGCCAAACTGCGCGTTCAACCCAACCATCAATTCGCACACATTGTAGCCCCGGGTCAACTCTATCCTCAACTTTGAGCCATGACCCATTCTTCAGAAACCAAGTGGAACGACGCCACTTGCTCCCAAACGGTGTCATAACCGCGAGTGGAGGTTTCACACGCATCAATCTGGGTCCCTTGGCAACAACAACCGGATCATGTCCTTCATGCTCATGCAATCCCTCTTTGGAGGTTAATCCAGACCACCATAGGTCCGGGGGCATGATCGGTATGTGTGTGTACGGAAATGTTGGAACTCCGTCAACTGTCCCCGAAGCGGTCTGCATGGTCCCCTTTATGGGATCACACGTGGGTGTGAGCGCCTTGAGGGTATCCGGGTCAGACAGCAAGCTCGGTTCAAGTAGACCAATCTGCAAACATGCATGTTTCCATTTGCGCCCATCATTGAACGCCTTGGTGTAAATATCGGCCGCCATCCTGTCGGTGACCTCATACGCCAAGTACATGTAATCACGTGTGAACATCTCATGCATCCACGAAATGCTAACACCATGGCTTCTCTCAAGGTGGCGCATCGTGGGGTTTCTCCCCGATCGCACGACACCGATAATAGCCTTGTTATCGTCATAGAACACAAAGTTCGGTGACTTCTTGAGAATCCGCTCTACCAGCTTGAGAGCGGGCATACCCATCGATCTCATGGCAACATCGGCCGCAACAATCTCGGCCTCGGGAGTGGAGTGACTCACACAACCCTGTCTTTTAGAGCTGCCAGATAACGGAAACCGGGTATTAGGGCCTTGTATATTCAAGTGTCCACCGGAGGTGGAACGCAGCGAGTCAACGCATCCCGCAAAGTCAGCGTCCGCATACAAGGCCAAGTGCACATCATCCATAGGGTCTCCAACCCAACCGACCATGCGCCAATGTTTAGTATGATGCACATAGCACATCAAGTGATGCAAACCCCGATCATCGGAGTCAGTCCACCTATGCACGTTCCGTGCTAGGCGATTCACTTGCCGCAACAAATCGAAGCGAGCAATCCGCGCACCGTACAGCAACTTCCTCAGTACGCTAGCGGCATGCGGAGCAAGGTGTCCACGCACGGGCTCCTTCATGGCCAACTCAGGAGTCCCTCCCCGTTGGTCCGGCACTGTGGCAGAAACGTCGGTGGGCACAAGATTGTTACACCAATTGCACACGACTGACGGCCCCTCTCTGGCAGGCTTCCGTGAGACGTGATTCTTTGTTTCTTCATGCAACTCAGGGGTGACAACCTTATTCAACTTTACGTCGCCCGCCACTTCAAGATAGCGGTCGACACAGGAACGTAGGAACTGTTCCATGTCATAGGTCACCGTTGTTACTCGGTGTCCGTTCCCGAGAGTGACGTTTCCCTTGCTTTGATTGCACCCAAGGTACATGTCAAGTCCAGTCTCGGGCTCAATCTTCAAACGTGTACGCAACATGCTCCACCCTTGGGCAAGGTTCTTCTGCGGCCCTGCCATTTTGAAGTCGTCGACATACACAACCAGAACAAGCTGGAGCCTTTCATGAATGTACACTGAAGGCCATTTCTTCGCCGATGGGCTCAAAACCCACGGCACGCACCGACTCATCGCAGCGCTGCTCCCAAAATGTTCCCGCATCTGGGTGTCCGTACAGCGCCTTCCTCAACGGGACGACTGGTCTTCTGTACTTATCCCATTTGCATTCACTTGGCACGGCCTCCGGTGGCAATTCAATCCAACACGGCGTGCCCCTCAATGTGGCCTGTATATACGCCTGAACAGCGTCGGCCATCTGCACATCCCAGCCATCATGACACCCCAGAAAATCCGCCCAACGCGAGGCTTCAAATGAAGCAGGGGAGTTCCCCAAATCTTGAAACATCGCAGCCTCAAAGCTTTGGTTCTTCACTTGGTTCCCCAGCAACACGCCTCTACCCTTGAACTTCCTTTTAGGATCACCAACAGGCAACTGTGAGTGCTTTTCAACGCAAATGCCATGTGCGCGAGCCATGTGTATTTCTTCCCCTTTCGCTTTTGCTTCCCTGGCTACAGCGTCATATTCGCACACCGCGCCAAGATCGAAGACCCCCTGGTCGATTAATCCCGACCACTCTTTCTTCATTGATGCCAATGCATCAGGGTTGGTCAACATCTCTTTCCGGCCTACCGGCCTGGATACTAAAGCGTCGAAGAATCGTACAACTTTCACAGCCTTCTCTCTGTGCTGTATTCGCTCAGAAGTCACGCACGGCATCGATGGATACTTTTTGGCTTCACCGTCCTCGCCTATCGCAGGCATTGCGAGTGGTACTTTTCCAGAAACTATCTCAGCAGACTCTCCCATTCATACCAGGTGAGGTCCGTCGATTCGTCGACCGATGGATCCGTCCCCGATGCTGTCTCAGCTTCGTCTTTATGACTCTCCATGACTGATGCAACCGCCTTCGTCCAGTTTGGAGTCGACTTTGATCGCTCCTCAGACTTGAACTTCCAGGCATAATTTACCACCAGACACTCAAATTCTTTCTCAAGCTGAACGTTTCGTCTCATGACGTCTTGGGACTGTTTGGAATCCATGAGAACAACCACTCCGTCGACAGGATTAACAACAATCCTGACCCACTCAAGCTCAGCCATGTGCTTCCCATCCATTGGGTTCTTGATCTTTGATATGTTCTTCCGCAATCCCCAATTGTACTGCCATTCTACTCCACCCCAGCGGTTCCGAAGCATCGCTCGAATCCTCTTACCACCGGGCATCTGTAATGTCCGTGCCTCTGCCGGCGCGGAAATCTCAGACTCCTTACTCTTGGGATCTTCTTCTTTCTACTTGCCACCGCCCTTCACCTCGGCCTTCTCTTCCTTGGTGTAATATTTACTCATCATTTTCCATTCTTCAGGAGTGAACTCTGGAGGTCTCGATGTCTTCATTAGCCTGAATCCATCCTTCCCGACAGGATACGGTCTTCCGGCCTTGTCGATTTTAACCTCCTTGCCATCGTCGTTGACGTACGTGATACCATCCCCGGGTAGCCCAACTGACACGTGTGGAAGGTCGGACTTTACAACCTTCTCATCGCCCTTAGGGTGTCCATCTCCCTTCCCTTTTGAAGAGCTCGGTCTAGCATCTTCTGCTCCTGCATGATCCCCCCGATCTCCGGCGATTACCTCCGGGCCATCGTCGAGCAGTAGACCAGCGATCTGATCGACCTCATCGTCAAGCAGTCGCTTCTCGTCACTCTGCAGCAATTCAGGCTCGTAGTCCTCATCTTCGATCAGGCGGTCACGCGCATCCAGACCGGTTGCATCGATAGACATCTCTATCCCTTCCAAAGTCTCGTTGGCAACCTTGTACTTCTGTTGTATTGGGAATGTCAGAGGAGATTTCAGAATCATCCTCTCCGTCTGATGTGGCATTCTCAACCGAGGTGGAACCTTTGCCTTCTTGATGTTCAGCTCTGCACCCGCAAATGCAGTAAGTGCCCAAGCACGATACTTGTTTGCCCAATGCATGCCAGTGCTCAACTCATATCCGGCAAATATACCAGTTTCCCCTCTCGGCTCGAACTTCTCCCTCTTTCCCCCCCGTGCTTCACTCGGCTGTGAGTCACTAGCGCACCGAAGGTATAGCTGTGTTTATTATTTGCTGTGGCTTAAGTGGTTTAGTATATATTCTTGAGCAGGATGAGCGGTAGTAAGCACATAGCAAGAAATTCTAATTTGGGAGTAATATAGATCTTAAACATAATCTAATATAAAAATATAGTTTTATATATATTCAAAAAATATATTAACGCAATAATACATAGTCTACATTACATTACTTCAAATTACATAAAAAGAATATAAAATTTATTGTAATCAAATATCCATTCAAAATAATTATAAAATTATTTATCAAATAATTTAATGATTGAAATTATAAATGACAATAATTCTTTATCAACTCGGCATATATCAATTTATCTTCTCGCCCTTGAACTCCTCGCCATGCAGCTTCATCCATGCACTCGATCCGTTCACCTCTTCGATGTTCATGAGATGGCACAGAGTGGTGATGGCCTGCACCCAATAACACGTGGGTAGACCGGCATGTACTAGACAAGCCGAAGTCTGGTCAATGATGAATTGATTTGTTCTTTCTGCAAGGGAATTGTTCTGCGGCCGTCCAGGCAGCGATAGGTCGTGGTTCAGCTTCAGCTCCACGCACGCATTGATCAGTTCCGGGCCATCATCCGAATATACCTGCTTGATTTTCCTCCTCCCGCTGAAGTGCTTGATAGCCCTGACGACTGAGTCAGAGTCTCTTCTCGCGGTGGGATAAGCCATGATAATTCCGGTATATATGTCCCGGATGATGAGCGCATACCTGCCCTCCACTTCATGATCTCCTGATGCCGTCACAAAGTCGAACGTCACCAGGTCACCGAACGTCTTCACTTCTCTTTTGAATGCTCCCGTTCGTGATCTGAAGTGCCTCATCTTTGCCTTGACGCATGATTCGCAGAAGGGATTCCGGTACCTGTGTGTAAGCAAATGAGCTATGGAATTGGCGTCCTTCTTGAGGACTCCCACTTTCCTCTTTATTGATGATCCTTCGTACACGTCCACTTCGATTCCGGCATCTGGATCATCTTCATCAACCACTTCCTCGTGAGCTTCGGCATCACCATGTCGATGCGGGACTGACCCAACATCTACAGGTATTTCCTCAGCCACGGGAGGCGGACGTACCGGACCGGCTCCTCCGGGTGGCGCGAAGTCGAATGCCCCGTCGTGGTGTTCGCCCTCGGCCTCTGCGGACTCACCGACAGCGGCGGGTGTGACGTCGTTCTCATCGTCACCTCCCTGATCTGCCTCGTCGTTCGTTACCATCGCCAATACTTCCGAAAAGTGCTCCTTGAGGTCGTCTATCGTAGGGCGATGCCTGTTACTCCGAAGTTTACCATCACTCACTAGGTAAGGGATGTCGTCCTTGACCTGCAAGTGCACGAATCCCTGCTTTGGCGTAACCATGAAAGGTAGTTTACCAGGCATCCAGTGAAATGCATAACCCATCTTCATGCATCTCCTCCCCACTGACAATACCGTGGGTGTCTCATCCAATACAGGCGGCTCGACAGTCTCGTCCAACTCGTCCACGACTATCTTGGCCACATCAGATGTGGAAGTGGAACCATTCGCGGTCTGGAACACGATCTCGTCGTCATCTTTCACGATGTCGACACCCAGGCTCTTCGCCTTGGCTCTTCCGTTGAGATCATGACCACATCCGGTGTCCATCAACCATTTCACCCGTTTGCTGATGCACGTTGACATGGCGAAAACGTTCTTCGGCATACCATGCTGTTTCTTCCAGTCGACAGCCGATTCCTTGATCTCGTCCTTGGTCCGATCATACTCGAACATTATGCTGCTCTCCTTGGTCACCGGGAAGTAGTGCTTCTTGTATATATCATCCACCACCTCTCTCAGTATTTTCGCCCTTATCAACGATCGTTGGACTTGATAGGCTGATAATTCTCGATGATCACTGCTTTTGAACTTCTTCTCGTCAACGTATACATATTGATAAGGCTCATTCTCATTGTCCTCATAACCGTACCATTCCCCTTTTCGTTCCCATTGCCTTCTCTCGTCTTCGAGGTAGGTGATCTCCCCATTCTCGTCGACGTCGAGCACTTCCTTGAACCTCACCATTTTCTCGGGGATCTCGGACTCGCCAGACCATCTCGATGATTCGCTCATCGCGTCGTCATCGTGCTCGTGGTAGACAGTCTCGGCTTCGTCCGGTTCGACATGATCAACGTCCTTCTTGAAGCTTACCTTCCCCGCAGGAGCCGATTGCTTCAGGACTATCGCAGGCATTGCGATGGCCCTCCTCGCAATGGCAGGCGCTGCGGCTTTGGCGGCAGCCTTCGACTTGGCTTGCGCCTTGTCATTTGACGTTGCTGGAGCTGAATTGTTCTCGATGAGCTCATGCCTATACTTGCAAGCGCTTCCCTTATCGCACTTCCCCTTCTGAAACGCGAAGCATGCTCCATCATCTCTCTTTGGTGACGATGATCTGGATTTGGATTTGCCCTTTCCTTTCCCCTTGGACATACTCTCCCACTTGTGCTCCGTCTTCTTGCTGTGGGAAAAAGTGCATTCATTCCCTTTCACGCACCCCTTCGCCGATTTGAAGTGGTACCAGCAGGGGTTATCCTTGCTTCCGCCCGGACTCGTGCCTCTGTCGCTGGCACCGTCGGACTTGCCGTTCTTGCCAGCGTGGCCCTTTGCCTTAGCTTTTGGGAGCACAGGAGCGGCATCAGGCCCACCGGGTGTCCCCTTTCTGCCCTTGCCACCCTGGTTCTCCTGTTTGCCAGTTGCTGGAGCCGCATCCTTCCCGCCTGACTTCATCATCGACTTGACCGATTTCTCCTTCATGTCGAGCATCAGGTCTTCCCGATCTGCCTTGATCTGATAGTCGATCAACGCCAATAATAATTCATACGTCTTCTGAGGATGCTTGTCCGGTAGTCTATGGTAGGCATTGAGGCCGAACTCCATCTTCTTGCTCCCTTTGATCTTCCTGTAAAGGATGTCTCTGAGAGCCAGCTTACTGGGTCTGTCCTCGCTCCTCATCTTCAGCAGCAAATCATACCATTTGTTCCTGAACATGACCAAGTTCTCGTCGCCAGGAAAGTCAAGGTTGAATAGATGCTCGATGTGGTAGACAAGATCCGTTCTATCGGAAGTTCTGAATGATTGCATAACTAATGCCACCAACTCTCGTCCCTTCACGATCACCCCTTGTTGATGTCGTAGTTCAGAGTGTCGCGTAGCATCGAGGTATACGTCCTTGGCTTCGTCAGGTGCTTGTTTCAGCATGTTCTGCATGCCCATGGCCATCTTAATATCTATCGTAGCGAATCTGTCGCCACCTGAATCGCTAAGCAAATCCCGGTCTGGGTTCAACCCAAGAGCCTGCTCCAGCCATTTCGTCCATGCGTCGGTATCTGGATCTGCACACGCGCTCAGAACATTCATCAGCAGTTGCATCTTCCAGGTGTCAAGTTGATGGATCTTTGGCCAGGCCGGAATAGATACTCTCTCGGCCTCTTTCCTCGAGATTCTCGGTCGATCATTCTTGATCTCTCGGTTATCTCTCGAACTCCTTCGTCTCCTCCGTGTCCGATCGTCTTCTTCCTCTTCTTCTTCCTCGTCTTCCTCATCTCCTTCGTCGTCGTCATCCTCATCCTCATCATCGGGTGGATCATCCGGAGGTCCTCCTCCGCCACCAGCGAGGCTCAACTGAAGTCGACCCGCTCCCTGCCCATTCCCATTGGGCGGGAATCCACCGTAATCCAATGGGGGCGTAGTACCGTTGTTTCCCCCCCCATCACCACCACCAGTCGTAGTAGTGGATTGTGGGACATGCCCAACAACCCCTGGCATCTGGGATAGGTGTACATCGATCATTGGATCACCGAAAGACGGAAAGAGGATCGAACCTGGCATCAGCGACGAATTAGGGATTTGATTTGAAGACGATGACGGGATTAACCCAGCCACCTTCTTGTCTATCCTATTCGAATTAGCCTGGGTTCCTCCCTCAGCGCGTTTCACTACTGCTCGTTCACGATGTCCATCTTTGCTGCTGGAGGCTTCCTGCATCTCCAGCTTCTTGCGTGCACGTAGTTCCTCGTTGTCAGCATCGAGTTGGCGTACAAAACTCTCTTCTTGCTTGAGCGTCGCCTCTCTTTCCTTCAGTTGTCCCTGAAGCTCATGCATCTCCTCGAGGTACTCATCGTACATTCCCTTAGCTGTCAATCTCCCGTACTCAGCCTCCTTCGACTTCTCGTCCATCGTGCACCGTTCCTCTTGTTTCTCTTCTTTGACCTGGGCTAACTCCAAGATCGCATCCTGACGATGACCACCTTCGACAGCAATCATCTGGTCCTTCATCGATACGTCGGACTCATACTGTTTGACGATCTCTTCTTTTTCACGAAGCAAGCAATCTGCTCTCTTCGATTCCTGGTCCGCAAATACTGTAACGTCATTCAGCCTCGTCATCAGCTGTTCCCTGGAGTCCTCCAAAGAGTACGTCTCGGGGCGCTTGACGAGTGCATGCTCCAACTGTGATTTCAGACTTTGGACCATCTCCTCCTCGTTGAACTTCTCGATAGATGTAGGAGATTCTATGCCTCTGATCTGTTGCTGATAAACTGATATCTGTTGTGAAGCCTCACGGTGTATCTGATTTGCACGTATAGCTGATTCCTGCGCGGCCGACTTCTCGCTTGCCATGTAGGATTTCATCAATGCAATCTTCCGCTTCTGCTCCATGATAGTTCCTTCAGCTTGCCTCATCTGTTGCATTATAATATTCGACTCCATGTCTTTCTTCTCCCCGTCCTGAAATGCGTTCATTTCCACCTTGCGCATCTGTTGGGCTTCTTCCTCAAACTTGCGCCATGCCTCAGCCATGTGGTGTTGGTGGTGACTCACTAGATGTCCCGACTGCTTGCTGGCAATCTCGCATCGTCTTTCCAGCTCCTGGATACGGATGGTGCTTCCATAGTCTTCTTGGTTAAGATTCGCCATTGCTGCCGACATTTCATCAAGTGTCTTCTGATATTCCCCGATCTCCACCTCCATCTTATTCTTCTCTTTGAACACGGCGCGAAAATCTGCACTGGTGGGTGATTTTGACCTCCCACCCTTCGATGTCGATCTCACGCCCTTCTGCGACGTCCGTGGTGTCGCAGGCGAAGATGATGATCTTCTCGGTGGGGACTCTCTTTTCTTCGACTCCTGATGAACATCGATCTGCTTCCATGATCTTGTGGGAGTAGATATGTCGCTGAATAGCGCGGAACCTCCGCTCCCAGGTTCATCCTGTGAATCTGCAACCATATCCATCACCGCAGGAAGAGCCATCAATCCATTGGATCCCTCTGAGCTGCTGTACCCAAAAGTTGCAGTACTTGGGCTCGCCGAAGACGCCATTGTACTGTGTAGGTTATCGTTCCTTTATTGTCCCTGTACCCGCAATAAACCAGCTGTCTCCCAGTCCAGTGTAGAGCTTGTAGTTACGGCTGATAACCTGTCAAGAGACGGCAAGGTGACGTCCCGTGGGACGCTGTGCACCGAACCCTCAAGCTTCAATACCAACCACGTAGAAAGGTGTATACGGACGTTGCCGTTATAGCCGAACCCGTGTAAACGTTGTAAGGAAGAAGGGAAGATAGTCACACCAGTAGTCCTGACAGTGCGGCGCAAGGCAGTTGTTTTCCTCCTAGTGCCAATCACGGATATCCGCAGTCACACATCAGATCTTGAACCTCAATTGTGTCTTGAGCCAAATGGCGATCAATGGAACTTGGGAAGCAACACCAACAAGGACCTCAGAACTGCTACCCAATTTCGGCACGGGGC